>JACXGM010034177.1:0-12042 GCA_016801145.1 Umbra pygmaea | reverse complement strand
CTATGGTATACATGTAGCTGTTTCTAGGCCTCCCTATGAACAGGAATATGGTATACATGTAGCTGTTTCTAGGCCTCCCTATTAACAGGTCTATGGTATACATGTACCTGTTTCTAGGCCTCCTTATGTAAAGGTCTATAGTATAATGTAGCTGTTTCTAGGCCTGCCTATGAACAGGTCTATGCTATACATGTAGCTGTTTCTAGGCCTCCCTATGAATGGGTCTATGCGGTATACAGTCGTAGCCAAAAGGTTTGAGAATGAAACAAATACAAATGTTCACAAAGATTGCTGTCTCAGTGTTGATTATGGCAATTTGCATATACCATGAAAATGAACTTTATCCAAAAAACATTTCCACTGCATATCAGCCCTGCCACAAAAGGACCAACTGGCCTCATGTCAGTGATTGTCTCATTACACAGGTGAGTGTTGACGAGGAAAAGCCTGGAGATCGCTCTGTCATGCTGATTGATGTAGAATAACAGACTGAAAGCTTTAAAAAAGGGTGGTGCTTAAAATCATTGTTCTTCCTCTGTCAACCATGGTTACCTGTGACGAAACCCGTGCCATCACAATTGCTTTGCTAAAAAAGGGCTTCACAGGCAAGGATATTGCTGCTAGTAAGATTGCCCCTAAATCAACCATTTATCGGATCATCAAGAACTTCAAGGAGAGAGGTTCAATTGTTGTGAAGTAGGCGCCACGGCGGCCAAGAAAGTCTAGCAAGTGCCAGGACTGTCTTCTAAAGTTGATTCAGCTGCAGGGTCGGGGCACCACCAGTGCAGAGCTTGCTCAGGAATGGCAGCAGGCAGGTGTGAGTGCATCTGCATGCACAGTGAGGCAAATACTTTTGGAGGAAGGCCTGATGTCAAGAAGGGCAGCAAAGAAGCAACTTATCTCCAGGAAAAACATCAGGGACTGACTTATATTCTGCAAAAAGTACAGGGATGCTGAAAATGGGAGCCTCTAAGAACACAAACTGCTAAGGTGAGTAGTACAAAATCTTTCGTGTACACAAACGATGTTCTCAATGTTCTAGTCCATGTTTACAGCCCCTGGTGATACTTCAAGCAAAGTTTCATGTTGTGTGGAGCCTTCTTACTGTTTAGAAATAGAGATTTTTATGCATTTTGGAAGAATTTGCTGTGCATTGATGAAACAAATATGGAGTTATTTGATTATAACAAGGGTCGTTATGCATGGCGGCAAAAGAACACAGCATTCCAAGGCAAACACTTGCTACCCACAGTAAAATTTTGTGGAGGTTCCATCATGCTGTGGGGCTGTGTGGCCAGTGCCGGTAGTTGGAATCTTGTTCAAGTTGAGGGTTGCATGGATTCCACTCAATATCAGCAGATACTTGAGAATGATGTAGAGGAATCTGTCACAAAGTTGAAGTTACCCCGGGGCTGGATGCAGTGCCTTGCAAAAGTATTCGGCCCCCTTGAACTTTTCGACCTTTTCAAACTTAAAGATATGAAACTGTAATTTTTTGTGAAGAATCAACAACAAGTGGGACACAATCATGAAGTGGAACGAAATTTATTGGATATTTCAAACTTTTTAACAAATAAAAAACTGAAAAATTGGGCGTGCAAAATTATTCTTTGTAGCGCCACCTTTTGCTGCAATTACAGCTGTAAGTCATTTGAGGTATGTCTCTATCAGTTTTGCACATCGAGAGATTGAAATTTTTGCCCATTCCTCCTTGCAAAACAGCTCGAGATCAGTGAGGTTGGATGGAGAGCGTTTGTGAACAGCAGTTTTCAGTTCTTTCCACAGATTCTCGATTGGATTCAGGTCTGGACTTTGACTTGGCCATTCTAACACCTGGATATATTTATTTGTGAACCATTCCATTGTAGATTTTGCTTTATGTTATGGATCATTGTCTTGTTGGAAGACAAATCTCCGTCCCAGTCTCAGGTCTTTTGCAGACTCCATCCTTCTTCCAGAATGGTCCTGTATTTGGCTCCATCCATCTTCCCATCAATTTTAGCCATCTTCCCTGTCCCTGCTGAAGAAAAGCAGACCCAAACCATGATTCTGCTTCCACCATGTTTGACAGTGGGGATGGTGTGTTCAGGGTGATGAGCTGTTTTGCTTTTACGCTAAACATAACGTTTTGCATTGTTGCCAAAAAGTTTGATTTTGGTTTCATCTGACCAGAGCACCTTCTTCCACATGTTTGGTGTGTCTCCCAGGTGGCTCGTGGCAAACTTTAAACAACATTTTACATGGATATCTTTCAGAAATGGCTTTCTTCTTGCCACTCTTCCATAAAGGCCAGATTTGTGCAGTATACTACTGATTGTTGTCCTATGGACAGACTTGCCTACCTCAGCTGTAGATCTCTGCAGTTCATCCAGAGTGTTCATGGGCCTCTTGGCTGCATCTCTGATCAGTCTTCTCCTTGTATGAGCTGAAAGTTTAGAGGTACGGCGGGGTCTTGGTAGATTTGCAGTGGTCTGATACTCCTTCCATTTCAATATTATCGCTTAAAAGTGCTCCTTGGGATGTTTAAAGCTTGGAAAATATTTCTGTATCCAAATCCGGCTTTAAACATATCCACAACAGTATCTCGGACCTGCCTGGTGTGTTCCTTGTTCTTCATGATGCTCTCTGTGCTTTCAACGGACCTCTGAGACTATCACAGAGCAGGTGCATTTATACGGAGACTTGATTACACACAGGTGGATTCTATTTGTCATCATTAGTCATTTAAGTCAACATTGGATCATTCAGAGATCCTCACTGAACTTCTGGAGAGAGTTTGCTGCACTGAACGTAAAGGGGCTGAATAATTTTGTTTTTCATTTGTAAAAAAAGTTTGAAATATCCAATAAATTTAGTTCCACCTCATGATTGTGTCCCACTTGTTGTTGCTTCTTCACAAACAATTAAAGGTCGAAATGTTCAAGGGGGCCGAATACTTTTGCAAGGCACTGTATTTCAACAAGACAATGACCCAAAACACTGCTCAAAATCAACTCGGGTATTTATGCAGAGGAACAAGTGCAATGTTCTGGAATGACCATCCCAGTCCCCAGACCTGAATATCATTGAAAATGTGTTGGGTGATTTGCAGCGGGCTGTCCATGCTCGACAACCATCAAATCTAACTGAACTGGAGATATTTGCAAGGAGGAATGCTAAAGGAGAGTCAACTAAATATTGATGTGATATTTCTGTTGGGGTGCCAGAATTAATGCACCTGTCTAATTTAGTTTTGATGCATATTGCACATTTTCTGTTTATCCAATAAACCTCATTTCACTACTGAAATATTACTGTGTCCTTGAGTTATTTGATAGATCAAAATGAAATTGCTGATCAAAATACCCAATTATTTATAAATGATAATGACGGACATTGTCAGGGGTGCCTAAACTTTTGCATATGACTGTATTAGGTCTATTACCAACATTCATTAAGTCTACGGACCAACATTCTTTAAGTCCATGGACCAACCTTCATCAAGTCAATGCAACACCCTTTATTAGGTCTACTAGCCAACATTCAATGGGTCTATCTACCAAACTTGATTAGGTCAATGGACCACCCTTTATTAAGCCTATATGGACCAATTTTCATTAGGTCTAAGGACCAACATTAATTAGGTCTGCGAACTTCAACAGGGTAATATTCCCCGGTGTAATTCCTCAATAACAGTATGAATCCTGGATGATATTTGCCATTAAAAAGAGGAAGGCCTCTGCATAGCAGCCTCTACTGGGAAGCAGGAGGGACAGAAGGACCCACAGAGCCAGTTTTAACAAGACTCCCATGTGACTCAAAACAGACTCAAAAAATCTTAATTTTATTCACAGCACGGACAAGCAGATGTAAAAAGAGAGAGAGAAAGAAACTAAGAGGGTAAGATAGAGGGTTTGTATATGTGAACGACAGAGTGAGCATGTTCACTTCTCATGTAGGAAGCTAACAGAGACCTGCTCTGTAGGGATTCCGGTTTTCCCTTTCGCCTCACTTCCTCCTACACTAGACTCCACGGTAATAAGGAAGGAGGCCCCTAGAAGAGCCTGGCACGGGCTAGAAGTGTGTGCGTGTTTCTGTGTATTTTTTGTGGGTTTCTGTGTGTTAATTCCCTGTAGAAGTAAGGAAGACTAGCTCTGTGCCTAGATTTGTGTGATTTTTATTCAGATTTGACTGTGTGAGAAAGAGGACAGCGATGTGTATCGATTCTCAGGGAACTATGGGAAACTGTTCTTCTCTGTGGCTGCTTTTTTAAAGACATTTCTGGGAAACTTTTTTTCCTTTCCCTTAATGTCCAGGGTCACTGATAATGTGCAAATATATAAAGCTAAATCAAAATACACAACAATCCAAAATAAAGAATAGAACCATATGCAGTGTTGTTTTAAAATAAGCTGAATGAGGTGTTTTCCTTTTTATGCTTTCAAAACTATTTTCTTTTTACTCATATAAATGTGGCCTTGATTAAATTCAGAGTCATTTGGAAAGAAAATATCAAGCTAGTGGACATTAGTTAGCAAAGAAATCCACAAAATGTGGCTGCGGTCTTGGTCAGTAAACCCCATGACCATGTGGTATAATTGTCCTGCAGTAGTGGGCATGCGGAGGGTGGGTTAAACAATAAGCTCCTTAAATTAAGTTCAGAAAATACCCCAGTTTGGTTAAATGTCCTCTTTCACCTTAAATGTATGCTATACTTACTTAAATGTGTGATTTATAATTCATGTAGAGTGAATTTCTGCACTTCAAAATAAAGGTAGTGAATTTATAACTGCATGCAGTTGAAAAAGAACATTGTTCACCTGCACTTCACCTGAACAATATACCACAGGGACTGTTGTTCGCTCAAATATTAGA
Organism: Umbra pygmaea; assembly: GCA_016801145.1. NCBI lineage: Eukaryota > Metazoa > Chordata > Actinopteri > Esociformes > Umbridae > Umbra > Umbra pygmaea. Next base: position 7,188 of record JACXGM010034177.1, on the reverse strand, counting down.
ACAGGCTTCTGAATGCACTTGTTTCGAACTTTGTACTTATACTTCGTCTCTCTGTTCAAGGGAATTATGTTTCTCATAATGGGTCTGATTGTTTGTGTGTATTGGTCTTTTATCACTGATTCTCATGGGTCTCCGTGGTAACCGAGGTTTGGCTCCATGTAGAGCTCCTTCGCTGTGGGAACTTGAAGTTCTGTGGAGAACAGTCTCGGCAGAGTTACACTGTGAGAAACTACCTTCACTCAGAGACTTCCACCCAATCCTTAGCTGCCTCTCCATCATCTCTCTTTCCCTCTCTTCTCCTCTTTTCCTCATCCTTATCGCTCTATTCCATTTCTCTCACTTTCTCTAGAACACGCTCTCTGTCAAGGAGATAATCATGGTCCTCACTGTGAGAAGGGTTTCACCGTGACTCTTGTGGTCCTAGAGCCTTGGGCCCTTCCCGTTCTCTGTGAATCTGTGGGAACTGTGATTTTGGATGGCAGACGCTTTTCCCACCACACTTCCAGTTAGAAAATAGACCCGGTCGAACGAGGCACCCGACTCAAACCGGTCCAAGCCTGCTTGCCTCTTCTCACGAGTTTTGGGAGGAGAGGTCATCATCCTCAGAATAATCTCTAATGGGTTTCGTATGCAGGTACCACTGGGCTGGGGCTACATGCAATATTGTGTTCATGAGAAATGAGAGGACTTTAATGATCATGCACTCTTTCAAAACAACAGATTTGTTTCTCATCTTACTTTTCAATTTGTATTTATAAATAGTGTTTCTCTTCCATAACTGAGAACGGGTCTTGTTTGGGTTGTATTACCACGGACTAGCTGATAGGGGACACTTTGATCACAAAGTGCAAAAAGTGGACCTAGAGTATTGTTAAAAACTACACAGTCAGCATGGACCCAGATGGTCATGCAGTGTGTGTTACAATTGTTGTTCCCAATGTTTATGATTGTTTGTGCATTTGCATGATTTTTGGTGTTTTTCCATAACAGCTTTTTAGATTGTCGCGTGTCTCTCGGATTGCTCACTGATGATTTAATCTCCTGATTTCCTCATACTGTAAAACCATTCATCAAGATCAACAATGTGTATTATATCCATTCGACTTAGAGTGTGTTTCCTACTTCATCGTAGAACAACAGCTTTAGGAAGAAGGCAGCAGTGAGGGAACTGAGGAAACATTAAAAACCTGGAACGCTCTTGTACGTCTATGACAAATCCAGAACCAGATGGGAGTTCCTCTGATCCTCACATGTGAAGCATAGTCTCACAGTGTGTGTGATGCAACTGGAAAATTCCCCAGAGCTCTGGCTAATTGAAAGCTTATCATATTCTCTTTGTATTTCCAGAGTCGTGGGGGAGCGGCATGGAGAGACCCTGCCTCTGTGACGAGACTTAAGGAAATGGATGGTAGTGTTTAAGACAGCACAGATCTGTCATACGCTGTGAAGAAGAGGAGCGCCGCTGTCTTTGTGTGAGGATCCAACCAATGCAAAATCTGTCAGCAGGGATTCTGAGAGTGTGTTTGTGTATGTGTGTGTGTGTGTGTGTGTGTGTGTGTGTGTGTGTGTGTGTGTGTGTGTGTGTGTGTGTGTGTGTGTGTGTAGGACGGCTTTGAGTGTTGTGATTTAATTGAAAGCAGTGTGTCTGGAGCCTGCGTGTGTAAGTCCTGAAGCTTTGTTGTCCTGCCAAAACTACCCCACAGAAGGCCCGACACAGAGACTCAGTGAGCCGCCAGAACAGAGAAAATGTAAGAGGAGAAGACTTAGATGAGGGAAAAGAGTAGGGAGGTAAACATGAGCAGAGAGAAAGAAGCTGCGGGTGGAGGGAGAGAGACACGAGGGAAGGCGGCAGTAAGGGATGCACCTTTCCATGGAATCTCAACCAGTGGGATTAGTTTAAGAGTGAGGGATTGTGGGTGTTGTATTTCAGGTTAACCACAGAGCCCGTCTGATATCAGACCACCCTACGAGTGAAAGATCTCAAGTATTTAATCCTGTGGGCTGACCTCCAATGAGTCGAACAGATGCCATCAGCACTGCATTAATTAAAACCCAACCATACAGAGGAAAGGAACGCACATATTACTATCTTCTGCTCTTTTGTTTCTTAACAAGTGACAACTTGCCAAAGTGCACTGAGCGAATGTTGCCAGGGCGGTGTCAGATTCCTGGGATGTTCTTTATTTACGCCCAGGGTACCAGCGTGTTGACAGCTGTGCCATTTGCGAGGCACTGAGGAGTGTGGGTAATTTGAAAGTGAGAGGCGTACTGATGGGAGAATCTGGGATAATTAAGAGGAAAGACCTGGATAATGCCCCACCACTTACACGGTATCTACGACACTTTTGAGTCAAACCCTACGATAGCTTTGGATGCAGGCAGAATGTCCTTGAAAGGAATTAATTGGGTTTGATTGAATGTTAAGTTGTTTTTGCGCTTTGTTCTGTAACGTTCGTTCTGTAACGTCTGCTGAGGTGTTTCTTTTTGTATTTCTAGAGATTAATTATAGCGTGTGCCTACATGTTTGCAGTGTTCACTTTCAACACATTCCCTCTGCTAATCATACTGCTATTTTACAATCCAGACTTTCAATATTGAATGTCAAAATTGAACAAGTATTACCCTGGAATGTGTTTGCAGTGTAGTTAATGATATTGAAGAATTTGGTCATAAATATAATTGAGACCCCTCCGCTATATTCAGTCCTGCTAGTGTTACAACTTGTGTTGACGTAGCTTTCCCCCTGATGAGTAGTTACTGACATAGATATGTCATTGCTGTCATACTTGAATAAAACTCACTATCATGAGAAAAAGCTGAAATGTAAGTTTTTTTAATTAAAATGATGAAACTATTGAAGCTACATTATTTGCACACTTTACAAGCACTTAATACAGAGTTCATAAGGATATTACATGGATGAAAATTAAATTAACATATCAGCTTCATACATGTACATGCTTTGAGCATTAAGAAAATGGAAAGAGAGCAAAATTAAAATTATGGTATTACAAAATGAAGATTCTTTAAAAGAAACATCAAAAGAAAACATAAGCATTGTGCTTTTTGTATCCCAAATAAAATAAAATACAATTTGATTGTACCTGCCTGTTTTGCAAATATCTCATGATATACACACAGCCTTTTTCATAGGAATTATTTTGTCATACATTATGAAAAGACATTACAAACAATTGGCTTAAAACAAATCCAAACTTGTATTGAAACAATAGGCATTTCTTTGGTTTTGATACAACCATATGATACTAACTACATCTTTGGTTTCTCATAGCTGCATGAACATTGCCCTAATCTGAAGTCAGGCCATCAAACCCAACAGGCTGGGCTGAAACACCGTACGTTTAAGGACATGCAATGCTTTCCCTGGAGAATGGAATGAATCTGAATGTATTTTGTACCAAAATAAGGCAAATGTGTTGATAATAGACGCCTAACTTTCTCCTGTGCTACAAATACCAACAACAATTTGATTGTCTAAAGTATGGGTCCATGGATTGGAGGGTCACCAAACCCTTCCTAATTGATATAATATCTGTTTTTAAGAAGCCCCAACTGATCACGTTCTCCTCCTTAATGCATGTCTTTAAATGGGACACCAAACACCAGGGCTTAAGTGGCTCAACAGTTCTCCAACAAAGTTGCTCCCTCCTGACATACGAATCCTGGGCCGAGCTGGAGCTGCTGGCACTAATGATCAGTAAATCACAATAGAAAGGAGAGAAATCACGCTCATAAAGGCATCAAAGTTCTCACAACTCATGCTGAACAAAGGACCTTGGCAGGACAAGGGGTGTTTTTTCGTTTGTGTTGCCCTTGGTGTTGGAAACAGGATCTTACTCTGACCCCCTCCTCTCCTGCTGCCTTCATCCCTACATCCCTACGTCGTCCCCCTGGGTTACAGAGATCATGACTATGACAGCATGGGAAAAGCCCTTGGGACTCAGACTATGTGCACATTTGCACCTGCATCAGAGCAAGGCATCTGGGCAGGTGTCTGTTTGTGCATATGCTTGAAAATCTGCCAACTATATCTCTGCTGTTTTGATTTCTCCATGGCCTATTCAAACGTGCTAATATGGGACTCTTTTCAGACTGTATAGGAGAAGTTCAGCTTTACAGCATGGTGTTATCAGGTTAAAGTAACAATGCACATGTCAGCACACCCATAAATTAGGCTTTCACCATACAGGTACAATAGACTCTTAGCCAATCAACGTCTGAGGTTTCAGTGGTTCTGATTACAGGCAAGTATCTTTGTTAGATAAGAGAAATAAGATCTCCTAAGCCACATAACATGCTTTGGATTGACAGCTATTTGCCTAGGGTATTTAGATAATTAGTTGTATCTATTTCTGAAAGGTAAATCATTAAAAAATAATAATCTTTAAACATTAAGATATCCAGAAACAGTTTAGGATTGACTGGGACAGTAAAGGAGAACCAGAATATTGAGTTGCTTTTGTTGTGTAAAAATGTGGATGTGATTTTATCAATGGGAACTCTTTAGGCACATTTTGGTTTGCATAACATCATGCCCAATGTGGTATATATGTTGTTTATATGTTACAAAGTGACAATACTTTGCAGTAAATTCAAAAATTTCTTCAAAAATGTATACAGGTGACTCTTCAGGGTAAATATCAGTAACTGAAAATTGTAATTTTTAGATTTTGTGATTTTACAATTATTAGCGCAAATCTTCAAGATTGTAGATTTAAATATCAGCCACCAAATGATGACAAAAGGGATAGTGGTTTCCTTTCATGTATTGAACACATACAGACACCGTCAAGAAATTTAACATCTGGGGTTAAAGCATAGTGCAAAACAAATTGAACTATTTACTTTGGCAGCTGGAGAAGGGAAAGGGTTTGTGATTGGCCAGTTGTTAAAGGATGATTATAAGTAATGTGATTGGTTGAATTAATTATGGGCTGTATGGTTCTAATTGATTTAATATTTTGAACGTTTTTAGTGCATTGAAGCTACATTAGAATACAAAATAATAACATTACAATTTAGTTTTTTCATAATTTAGAAGCAATATATTACAAAAATTCCAATTTTATATTAAACAACAAATAAACAAAATAGTTATCTAAAAAAGAAGAGAAATGCAAAATGTTTTTGGGCATAAGTGAACATTTCCTAAAATTTGGCTCAAATAAATATAAAAAAGTTAACTGTTTCCAGTTCAAACATACTATACTAAAACAGTTTACAGACAAAAAGAAATATATACCGTAATTAAACATAGAGAAAACGTACCAAATACTAAAACAAAAGGAATAAAAAAGTCCTGGACATTCCTCAAAATATCAGCAAATGTTTGGCTGCATAGATCATCAATACATTATCAACTTTACACCAGGGTGTAAGAAATCATGTTGTTCATTTTCAATAAGCATTTTGTTACTGTACCTTTAAGAGCTGATTCATCCTCGTACAGATAATAAATTAAAATGTCAAGCAATGCAGAACTACTTTTGAACCATTGATTGTTCTTGATCTTCATAGCACTGATGGATGAATATTCAAGCCTCATTCTGAATAGAAGCTTCAGGATTGATTGTCATGGTTACTGTCAATTAAAGCCACAAGACATGTATGGGCGGTTCTTCGTCGTGCAGGCAATGAGTCAAACATCCTATTTGTCCTCTATTCACATCTAAGAGTGTACAGCCTCTAGTCTGCTTGAACAGTCACTGATCCTTAGCGTGTAATGCCAAGAGAGTTATAGTTATCTGAGGGATGGAGATTGTTTTGGTCTTATTGGCATGTAAGCCATAATAACGCAGTTCTTCAGCGTAAATGGACACAAATTGTGCCTTTTCATAGTCTTTCATATGCCTGTTGTACCTGTTTTTCATAACATCCTGATATATTACTATGGCTTTCTGTTGTAACACCATGGCATCTATTTACAGTCGTTTTGCAGTTTTTACTCATCATTCGAAAAGCATGAGATTTGTATGGCTTTCTGAGTGTCAGAGTTTAATGCCTGTCACAGTGCAGCATATATAGTCATGGCTTCCAAAAAAAGGCCAGGGCAATCTGACGGAGTGAATGTCTTTGGTCAGCTAGGGCGAGGCTATGAAGCGAGTGCAGGAGAAATAAAAGACAAAAACATGCAGCATTTCTTTTTTGAGGGAGGAGGGGGGTCTTTTTGTTCATTCGTCTACTTTCTGTTAGCTCTCTCTTTCTCTTCTCCCTCCCGGGTTTCCTCTAGCTGTCTGGCAGTCAGTAGGGCCTCCAGACGGACTCGTCCATACGACCAGATGCACTCATGGCGGTAGGGGAGTTGCTGTGGCTGCCGTCCGCCTCCACCCCATCGTTCTGGCTACTCAGGCCCTGGTTCATGAGGCTGTTGCCCCCTCCGGAGACTGAGGCCCCAGAGCAAGGCAGCAGACGGGTCGGGGAGCGCTCCACACCGGTTCCTCCCGGAGCCACCATGGAGAATTGGTATGACCCAGACCCAGTACCGTAGTAGAGGTAGGGGGAGGAGTTAGACTGGAAGTGGCTGCCCTGGTTCTGGTTGCCAGGGTAGGGTGGGGGCAGGTAGGTGTGGAAGCGGGACGAGGCCGACATGCCTGTCACGCTGAGCCCTCCGATGCCGGTGCTGGATGGGTTGGTTGAGTAGGTGAAGGCCCCCGGGTAGTGCATGCGTGGGTCCGAGAAACGGGGGTCAGTCAGCGGGGATAGAGAGGGGAATGGGGACCTCTGGGGGAAGAGGTCAGCTGTGGGACCTGAAAGACGTGGAAGAAAAAAACATTATGGTTGAGATATTGCTGGCGCACGCAAAGTGATCACACCATACAACACACCGTGAGAACGTTTGGTGAGTCAAACTGAGACAGATTCAGAGATCCTTCCTTTGACAGGAAGCAGTAGTGAAGCACTAAGTCCCCAACTGACAGTGTGGCCTCTTTGTTAATGCTCTGCTAATTCTAACTCATTCTAGTTACAAGCAATGAGAAATACTTCAGTCAGTGTGACGTGAAAACGCGTTAGCTCTGAGAGAACACCAACCCACCTATATACCTCAGCATATCTCTACAGAGCCGTTCAGCCGAACCAGAATATTGTACAGTAACACTATTCTCGGTTATTTTCGAACCATTGAAAGAGCCATTGTCAGAGAAGAGTGGCGCTTTGAATAAACACTGC
>JACXGM010034176.1:0-12058 GCA_016801145.1 Umbra pygmaea | reverse complement strand
ACTGAACAAGGTGGTTATACCACGGCTAGTCACACTATAGAATTTGCGTACACGAAGTCAGACCAGACGTGAGATTTCATCGCAGCCTACGATCACGTTCAAATTGATAAATCCCTTGCTTTGCGTAAGAATCGCCGTACGCCCGTCGTACGCCTGTTTTAGGTCGTACGCACGTTTCATAAATGAGGGCCAATGTGTGTTATTGATTTAAGCAGACAGTGTTGTGACTTACTAAATCAATGACGAATTAATGCAGAAATCCAGCTAATTCCAAAGGGTTCACATACTTCTTCTTGTCACTGCATATATGAATCGTTGCATCTGTACCTGTTCCATCACCATGTTGCATTTATTGACAATTTTGCAGACAATGTAATTAGAATATTACTGTGCATGGTAAGTGAAACGTCCTGTCGTTTTGGCACGGTCATGCATTTTCTTGGCCATTTCTCCATTGCAAATATAAATCAGTGCTCAAATGTCGATAAATCTAAATTCTTATCTTTGGACAAATAAACGAGTTGGATGAGCCTGAGCCTGGGAAAATAGAATTTGTATTATCTGATAGCCGATAGGTTTTCAGTTTGAAATCGCAACCTCCCAACAGATCCCACCCTTTGGGAACTTCCCTTATAAACACACAACATTTAAAGATGTCAAAAAGACATCTTTGTCATTGAAAGAAATGCAAGTGTCTTTGCTAGCATAAGACCGACGCAGTTGTCAATTTCCCACCCGGCGCCCGCATCGTTAAATAGCAAATGCATTTGCGCCAATATTTGCACCCATCGGCGTGCTGATCTAACAGGGAGATGTGTTCAGGATAATTCTGGGTGTATTGCTATCTTGAGGCATCAGAAAGTGATCGTGCCATTGACCAACAAAAACCTGGTCTAAAGTCAATGCCGCAGCACGTCATTGCTTGTTTAACAGCAAATTAGTCAAAGGCACCATCAACAGCACACAAACATGCAAAAGATAACAAATATAAATATTACGGTGCAAATCCACCATCATAATAGCAATGCGCGAAATGTACAAACACACCTGGCACAAGGGAATGGGAGATGAATCACTGATTGGTTTATTGCATGTTACGCCCAAATCACACCCATGAATTAATGAAGACACTTAGCACAACCCTTTTAGAACATGCGCCCGGCAGATGAACCCTTTTTTCCACTGTCAAACTAGCAAAAGTGGATTTGGACACGCCCAAAGCGCACTTGCACCATGTGCTTAACGCCGTGCGCTTCGATTGTTAAAATAGGGCCCTCTTATCTTTAAAAACCATAAGTGTAGTTTATTACACAACATTTCTTCAAAATCTCATTGCGATGTCTTCATACATTTTACATTATTTTTACCAAATCACATACAACATACTGTAGAAGAAATTGTTAAAAAAAGGACTGACCTTGAAGCACTGAGTGAAGAGTGAAAGAACATCCAGCACAGTAAGGCAGGCCTCGGTGGAGATGCAGCCCTCTAAGAGAGCCTGGTGGTGGACTTCAGCTTCTGACGGACCAGCCCCTGGAATACACCCAACACATATGAGACAGAGCCATGACCAGACCACATAGCTTGGTAATCTAGTGGAGGACTAGCAGTGATACACTTGTGTTAAGCACTGACATTGAGGAGAGTTGATACAGTGTTAGCATGACGCTAATATTGAGAGGGCAGTGAGAAACGGGATGCACTGTACATGGAGCCTACAGCTCCTACAGTATGCCAATAGTAGTAGTTATAAGGTAGCAGGGTGGACCTATGTTGAGAGTCAGAGAGGTTTCCATGGTGCTGAACTGCTGCAGCCGGTTCTGCATGAGCCCGGCTTTACATCGCATCGCAGGCATGGTTTGGGATTTCCTGTCAGATGAGAACAGCTTGGAAACCCAGACATCCTGGCTCCTACAATCACGGAAACACAGTCAGACAAGCATATGCAGACCCAAACAACCAACACAAGTTTGAACATGCAAGTAGATGCACGCATTTCCATAATGGCCTATGTACAGTCCAATAACATATAATTAATATCATAAAAACAATGTGAGTGACTGTTACTATGATAAAATGTATGCAATTTTCACAGAGGCAACAGACATTTGTCTTGACTCCTATTGTAGTTACCAATATGCAAACACATAGATATAATACTCTACAGGAGGCTAAAGTGTAAACAGGACATTCAAGGGACCAGCAGTACATCTTAACTAAAAAAGTCAGACGTAGCAACACATGCCACAAGACACAGTCGTATGCAAAGGTTTAGGCACCCCTGACAATGTTCATGATTTTCATTTATAAATAATTGGGTGTTTAGATCAGCGATTTCATTTTGATCTATCAAATAACTGAAAGACACAGTAGTGTTTCAGTAGTGAAATTAGGTTTATTGGATGAACAGAAAAAGTGCAATATGCATCAAAACAAAATTAGACAGTTATATATATTTGGATGAAGATGATTCTGGATTACGGTATTTTGGAACATTCCTCCTTGCAAAACATCTCCAGTTCAGTTAGTTTTGATGGTTGCCAAGCATGGACAGCCCGCTTCAAATCACCCCACAGATTTTCAATGATATTCAGGTCTGGGGACTGGGATGGCCATTCCAGAACTTTGTACTGGTTCCTCCTCATAAATGCCAGAGTAGATTTTGAGCAGTGTTTTGGGTTGTTGTCTTGTTGAAATATCCAGCCCCGGCATAACTTCCACTTGGTGACTGATTCCTCTACATTATTCTCAAGTATCTGCTGATATTGAGTGGAATCCATGCAACCCTCAACTTTAACAAGATTCCCAGTACCAGCACTGGCCAGAAATCCCCACAGCATGATGGAACCTCCACCAAATTTTACTGTGGGTAGAAAGTGTTTGTCTTGGAATGGTGTTTTTTTACCCTGGAAATCCAGAGTTCTCGCGAGAGCACAATTTGAATTTGCTCAGCAAGTTACTCTGGCACCGAGTAATGCTGCTCATTAACTGTGCCCTTGTAGCCAAGCTGCACCAATCACATTGGTGTATCTGATATAGGCGTGATAGAGGCGTGTTATAAACAGATGACGACAGCTCTGCGATTGCGACCTCTAGTCATTAGTAAACATTGTAAGATCGCTATGGATCTACACCAGTTGTTGTAAACTGCTTTGGCCGCTACAATGATGAGTTAGACTTGGCTTTTTGTCTAAAAGAGGAACAGAATACTGCGCTCGAATCGTTACTTTTTAAGATGGATGTTTTTGCTGTTTTGCAGACCGGATAAGGCAAGGGTTTAATCTACCAGTTAGCTCCGCCATAGGGTTAGTGAAAACCCACTGGTGATTGGTCGTAGTGTTATCCAGTTGCGTAGAGTGAGATTTTCGAATGCACGCTTGGTGCCGCCCCTCGAGTTGAGTCATTTACATTACTCGATCCCAGACCCTTAATTAATTAGATTTGGGTCTGGATTTTTCCAGGCTAGTGGTCTTTTGCCACCATGCATAATGCCCCTTGTTATGAATAAATAACTCTGTATTTGTTTCATCAGTCCAGAGCACCTTCTTTCAAGATGAAGCTGGCTTGTCCAAATGGGCATTTGCATACCTCAAGGGACTCTGTTTGTGGTGTGTGTGCAGAAAAGGCTTCTTCCGCATCACTCTCTTGTACAGCTTCTCCTTGTGCAAAAGTGTGCTGAATTGTTGAATGATACACAGTGACACCATGTGCAGGAAGATGATGTTGTAAGTCTTTGGAGGTGGTCTGTGGGCTGTTTTTGACTGTTCTCACCATGCGTCGCCATTTCCTCTCCAATATTTTACTTGGCCTGCCACTTCTGGCCTTAAAAGGAACTGTGTATGTGGTCTTCCGGTTCATTTCTATGTTCCTAACAGTGGATGTTGAACAATCTTTGTTTTCAGGTCATTTGAGAGTTATTTTGAGGCCCCCGTGTTGCCACTCTTCAAAGGAGAGTCAAAGAGAACAACAACTTGCAATTAGCCACCTTAAATACCTTTTCTCATGATTGGATGAACCTGTCATCAAGGCTTAATGAGCTCACCAAACCAATTGTGTTCCAATTAATTAGTGCTAGGTAGTTACAGGTATTCAAATCAACAAAATTACAAGGGTGCCCAAATGTTTGCACCTGTCTAAATTAATTTTGATGCATATTGCACATTTTCTTTTAATCCAATGAACCTCATTTTACTATCGAAATATTACTATGGCCTTCAGTTATTTGATAGATCAAAATGAAATTGCTGATCCACACACCCAATTATTTATAAAGGAAATTGTCAGGGGTGGCAAAACATTTGCATATGACTGTACTCTATTTGGACTGATGATATACATCAGTGGAACTTGCAAGGAATCTTAACTTTGAGCTTTTCTTTTAAATATGGTGCATGGACAGGCCTGGGAAGCAATGTGATTTCAGTAATCAGATTAAAAAATATATATTTTAACTGTAATCAGCAAAATTACTAGCAAAAAATGTGTATTCAGATTACAGATACTTTTGAAAAAAAGAGGATTACTTTTAGATATTTTTATATTTGGTGTAGTCAATTGTCTATTGAAAAATGTATTAATAATATAAGGCATTCTGTATAACAGCTTCAGGAATAAAAAATAACTATGTACAGTATATTGTGTTAAGTTATATTTCTGTCATCCAGTTGCCATGATATGAATTACATAATTGTTTCAGGGTTCCTAAATTGTGCTATATTAATTCTTCAAACAGTAAATACAAATGTGTACATAATATTGTACCTTATATTGTCAACTGCCATTTTTGGACCCACTATATGTCTGCTTTGCTTTCTGTGGTACTGAATTAAGTGGAGAACTACGCGAGGGTTGAGAGCCAATAAAAATATTTTATTGTGAAAAGCACTGAATAAAACAAATACTGCCTCATTGGGCAAATGTATAGCAAACTGCCAACATACAACATGGGTGACACAAACAATGAGTGACAGCTACCTGTAGATCATTGGACAAGAGAAAATCATGTGAATTGGTGATGTGAGAGGGGGGCGGGAAAACACCAATGACACACTTCACACAAGAAAACCAATCAATATATAAGGGAAAAAGAAAACACCAATGACACACTTCACACTAGAAAACCAATCAATATATAAGGGAAAAAGAAAACAAGTATGTCTGGTTTCTACGAAGGGAGCCGTGACAGCGTTTCTTCATTTGGTACACTACCACTTGCCATCCATCAGTCTACCTATAATGCCATTATTGACATAAACTGTCACGACCATTCTATTTATTTTGGAGCGCTTCTCTATAGTATGTTCTATAGCAAACATATTTGGAGGACTGCAGAATAGTTTTTTTTAGGGAAAGGATCAGCTTTAGTATTTGTCATACTGTAGGTATTGTCTTCGTTATGACACATGCATCAGTTCCAATCACACACATTTTTTTATATTTTTTTTACATTATTGCTTTCTATAATTTACCCCTATCCTAACCATTACCAGACAGACCAATTGTTGTGACCTAATACATTTTGCCATTTTAATATTTACCTCTAGCTTATAGTTTTTATATTTTCCTCAATCATTAGTTTTCCATTTCCCACCTAATTCATATAATTCAATGTGTTATTTTTACAATATTTGCAAATCTTATGTGCCTTTTACAGATCTTTGTTTTATTTAATCAACCCTTCATTTAAAATTCAATATTGTCCATCTATCTCTTAGCCATAGCCATACTGGATTTCTAATTGCCATGTATATTTCTACTACACTGTGATGCTTCACATAATTATGAAACCTTTCTATTGTCAATGACTCTACCAATTTTGAATTAAAGATAAATATTTTGCTAAAATAAATTATATTATATATTATTATATTATTGATTGACCAACTATTACATTTTTAGTCTCAAAGTATTGCTATCTGTATCGTTAGTTCAACATACATATTGCATTTATTCATCCATCCCTGTACCTGTGACCAAAAACATGCTACATATGGACAGTACCAAAAAAGATGATCTATAGATTCTGCTTCCTCAGAGCAAAATCTGTAGAGTTGGGAAAATTGTATTCCCCACTTATATAAGTTTCTATTTGTTGCCATTATTTTGTATAATAATTTGAATTGAAATACAAAAATGTTTTAGTCCGGTGTTGTTTTGCGTATTAATCCAAAAGCAATCTGCCATGTGATCGGAACATCAAAAACTTCTTCCCATCTATTTTGTGGTTTATATGGAACAGCAACCAGTTTTTTAGGTCCTAAATGGAATTGGTATATTTCTTTGTTTATCCATATTTTCTTCAAAAATGTGTGATCTTTGATACATGGTTGACAGACAAAATCTTCTTGTACTGCAGTTAGTTGATTGTATTTTTGTAGGGAGCCAACATCTCCATATGTTTTTGTTAACTGTATGTAAGGCATCACTCCACCAGCTTCATTTATAATGTCATTTACAAACATTATTCCTTTTCCAAACATCTTATCAAAGTATATAGGCTTTTTATCAACTAGTATATGACAGTTTAGCCACAATAATTTTTGTAAACTTTGGTCCCTATTTTCAGGTAGATTAAATTGAAATTGCAACCAACTTTCCATGGCTTGTTTAAAAAATCTTAGAAATGGTTTCCTTTTCAAATATCTGAAAATGGGCAGTTGTAATTTGTAGAAATGGAAAAAGGTAATAACTGAACAATTGGTGAAATACTCTTATTAGCTTACTAGTGAACCATTTAGAATTAGGTAAATCTTTTGTACAACTTTTAATGAAAGGTCCAAAGCTTTGATGTTCAATAACGTTTGACCTCCGTTTTCATAGTCATTATACAAGTATGCTCAAAATTTGTTTTTTGATTTAGTCTTTCAACTGATCATGAGCTAGCTTTGTAATGAAATCTAATATTAATGTAATCAGATAAATGTACTGACTTTGGGTAATCCAAATGTTACTGATTACAATTGTGAATGGGTAACTAGTAACTGTAACGGATTATATTTAAAAAGTAACCTACCCAACCCTGTGCACGGATCCCTTCGTTAATACATAATGTATTTGGAGGATATTTCACTGTAAATTCATAAAATATTGAAGGGCAAGAATTCTATTTTTTTGTGACATCTCATAGCAAAACCCCAGTGCCGTGATAAGCACAACATTATTTTACCTGCCAATGTTCCTCTTGCCAACGTAACGAAACTGCTTCAAGCAAATCCTGGAAACAATTTAGGAGGGTCAATTAACACCGGATACTTAAGAACTAAGAAGAATAACTCTGAAACTGAAAACGATTTTACACAGTGACAATGCACACTACTAACAAATGCAGTTTTTTCCCATAAAAAGTGATTGACTGCAATCTCTTAAATTCTGATGACATTTAGGTTGTTCTTCATATTCAACATTAATTCACTCAGAAGATAAAGAACCTGTTGGCTTCTGTTGATGAAAATGCAATTGCTCGATTTAAATGGCAAGAGCTGGTCGAATTGCAATTTGGTCCACACTAAAGGTTAAGCTTTGACCATCCAAGATCATGAGTTGTTAAATAAGTGTGTATCCTGACATAACAGTGTGCATTCCAGGACCTACAATTAACTATACAGTCCTGGTCAAGATTATTTTCACAAATCATGTACAATATCTTCAGAAATATTATATATATAATATAATGTTCCTACTTTGTATTATCTGAATATTATAATAGAATGTCCAAAGGTATTCAGCAAAAAATGTGCTTTTTCAACTTGCAGTAATGTAACACAACAAACATATAATATGACCTGGACAAAATTTAAGGCACCCTTCCCTAATATTTGGTTGCACAACACTTGGCAACAATGTCAGCCTTCAAATATTTATGGTGGTTGTTTATAAGCTTCTTGCACGTGTCTACTGGATGTTTGCAGGATTCCTCTTTCCTAAGATTTTCATTCAAAATGAGATCAGGACTCAAACATATTTTTCTCTTAAACCACGGTTTTGTTCTTTTGGATGTGTGCTTTGAAACATTGCTTTTCTTACACGAGGTAGCATATTTCACAATAAAATGTCACTATATTTAACTGTGAGCATAAATCCAGTCTATAAGACTCTGGGCATGCTAGGGTTCTGTAGACAGGTGCTTAACCCTGACAATTCAAAAGCAAAATAAATATGTTCAAAGTCAGATGAGGAGATCCTGTTAATATGTCATTGTCTGAGATCAGTTTCTTATTGTTTTGTAATTCTGCCTCCACCCAGATGTTGTGTGTACTCACTCAAGCAGACTGAGGAAATTCATGACATCCTGAGGGTTGACTTTGTTCCAGTAGGCCATCAGGTTATCTAGTGTCAGCAGAAAAAAGGGAGGAAAAGGTATCTATGTCTGCTAAAAGCACTGGAACAGTCAGACGTTCAACAGAAAAGGGCCAACGGACAGTAAATGTACAGTAATAAAAGAAGCATTATGTACACCAGGGCTTACAAAACCAATTTAAAATATACAGTTTAATGAATTTACACACTAGCCCTATCTACCTACAACATTTTGTTGCCATGTTTTTTTCCCGTCTGTGACAAGTTGAATTGAATCTAATCTAATTTGAATAATTTATCAGACGCTTCTCCAGAGCAATCTACAGGAGCAATTTGGGTTAAAAGGACACTACAACATATTTTTTTCACATGGTTGTCATGGGGATGCATTTATACGACAGGCTGTACCTGCTAGGCTACTCTTTAAAAACGTATAAGGAAATATCACAGATGTCGTGGGGGCTGACCTTCTGAGACGGTCCTGACGATGTGGAGGAAACAAAGAAGCAGGCCTTTGATCTCATAGTGACCAAGTCGACCAATAGGAGGAAGCGTGGTACTGCTACTCATCGCCGAGCCACGACGGTGGAGCTGGAGGTCAACGAGGTATAGAGGAAGAAAACAGGATATCAAAAACAAAGTTGGATGACGTGGCAAAAAACTTTCACAGATCTATTTTCTAATGTACAATGTAACTTGATGTGAGGAACAAGCATGTAAGATCCGCTTTCTGTCTGTCTTACCTCAGAGCCCCTTCTGTGAAGCTAAGGTAAGGCAGAACAAAAATGTAGCGTGAGAAAAACGATAGGTTCCCACTAGAATTATTGGCACACTTGGTATAGATGAGCAAAGAAGATAGAATAGATATCAGCAGGATCTTACACTCACAATATGGGAGAAAGATATAATGAGGTTGTTGACTGGCAGCTTTGTGCACATGCCCATTGCCAAAATAACAGCACTGAGTGTTCTGCTATAAAGTGTGAGCATGTGGAGTTTAGGTCAGGGGGCTGGGATGGCCATTGCAACAACATGGTTGTGTTATCATTGAGAACCGCGGAAAATTGCTAAACGGAAATAAATGGAAAAAGTGGTGGGTTAGGTGCAAAAAGGGTGTCACGTGGTGGACACCAATGCCTCCCTACTAGAGAAACGGAACTCAGATGCAGGACTCAGAGCCACCTAGTGGTGTGTTTAGGAATAGCAAGGGCTCTGTCCTGATTGTCATGGAGGGCAAGTGTAATTCCTTCAAATGCTTTAAACCCCTGCAAGGCTTCTGGACCAGATGGGCCAGCTGTGTCCTCACCAGAGGCGGACATTTACTTGAGTAATTTTCTGAGTAACTCTGAGTTCACAAGTTTTGGGAAGTCCCTACTTAAGACAAAAAATGATCCGGTAAAGGGAGTTCATATCTTAACAGTGACTTATAAAACAAATAAAAAGAGTCAAAAAAATATCAACCATGGCTGCAGGTAAGATATGAATTCCCTTTCCCTGATCATTTTGGTGAACTCAGAGTTACTCAAAGTACATGTCCACCTCTGGTGCTCAGAGTGTGTGAAGACCACCTAGCGGTAGTATTCAACCTCTCCATTGTAAAAGCAATTATTCTAGGGTGACCATATATTCTTTAAAAAAAACAGGACAGTGGGAGCGGGAGGCAGACGGACACCCGCACTGGATGGTAAATACAAACGAAAACTCCCTCTAATTAATCCACCCTGCTTCCTTCCAGTCCACCATCATCCCTGTTCCCAAGAAAGGTAAGGTGACTGACCTAAACGACCACCGTCCCGTAGCGCTCACCTCTGTCATCATGATGTGCCTTGGGAGGCTACGAATGCAATGAAGATCATTGCTAATGTGGTGACATTTCTGTCTCATGAGAATAGAGGCACTACTCTGAGAATGTTTCCAAATAGCTTTTTGGTATGTTGGTAAGATGGCATTAAATTGTAGTTCTGGAGACTTGGTGGCCACAAGATACAATCAACTTCTGCAATTCTCCAACTGTAATTCTTGGAGAATTGTTTACTGTACCTCTCAACACATGCTGCTGACTGTGCATGTCCTCTTTCAGGAAGGCACAGCTCCAGTTGGTTCAAACTAAAAGCCGTATTCGTTTTTACTCGTCAATTTTTTGTAGCCATTGTCTAATCGATTGAAGTCGACAATATTTTTTTGTCATTTCATTTCGGTGTTGAGAGATGACGAAGGGAGTTTTGCACCACAGTGAAATAGGAAGTCAAGGATACTCACTTAAATGTTCCAACTGATTAAGATGGACGTACTATATACTGTACATCAGTAGGAAGATACTTTGTAGATTCTGTTTATAAGATTTTCTTGGGGTGCCAGTGATTATTCAAAATAACCCATGTTTTTGAGTTTTACTTTAGACTAGACTTTTTTATTTTGAATGTAAGATCACTCTGATGAATAACGTGGCTTTCTTTGCTTATCTTTACTATTGGATACAAAATTCTGGATAGAACAGTACTCATATCACCAAGTAAAACGTAATAATTAGAAGCCGACCACATACATTGTATACATTACAATACATACATTCTAGCTCATCTCATCGCATTTGAAAATATGGGTAACAAAATCAATTAAAAAAATTAAAGTGGAGAGATTGGAATGATTTTGTTTAGACTATGAGGATAACAACGAATTGAGGTTGTTCTTGGTCTCACCTCAGAACCCCTTCGTTGAAGCTGAGAAAAACACCACAGGGAAACAACAGAGCATTGGTGGCATTTACTTGTACCACAAAGTAATAAACAATCTCAAATGAAAGAGTGGTGTAAAGAATTTTTTTAGCAGACTCTTTAATGCATAATTGAGGGCACTTAATTTTGATGCACTTGAGTCACACAGAAACACCATGTTAAAAAAATTAAAGGGATAAAAATAGACTGACATTTGGACTCGTCACAATCTTGGCCTTAATCAGTATCATCTCATCTCCATCCAACGTCTGGTTTATAATTACTGCCGGAACAAAGCTATCAAACATTTTTGATTATGTGAACCCACAATGACAGTAAATCAGAGAGAGGAAAAATATAAACTATGTCGAGAATACGATAAAAAAAACTCATGACATGTTCATGCCTGTCTACATATCTCACCTCACAACCTGCAGCTGAGAGTATGCCACCCCAGTGATAAGACATGGCATGGCAACCTGGGGCACTCCTACCACAATCCTACTTATCACCATTTGGTGTCATGTTTAATCCTCCGTTGAACAGGATGTACAGTACAAAAGTTAAATATTTGACTTCAGCTTGGTTGTGCGCTCACTCACTGGGTCACAAATAGCATACAATCTGATTTAACGCACTACTCAGGCATTTGGTGCCAACACTGCAGAGTCTTACCTCAGAACTGTCAGGGGTGCTGGGCTCCATAAACAGCGATCCTCTGGAGTCTTCTCTTCTTACCGTGTGGCCGTTCTGAGTTACCATACCTGGGAGGTACAGACACGCGGTCACAGAGATTTTCACATTTATACTGGTGGTACAGAAACACGCGGTCACAGAGATTTTCACATTTATACTGGTGGTACAGAA
Source organism: Umbra pygmaea (assembly GCA_016801145.1). NCBI lineage: Eukaryota > Metazoa > Chordata > Actinopteri > Esociformes > Umbridae > Umbra > Umbra pygmaea. Next base: position 182 of record JACXGM010034176.1, on the reverse strand, counting down.
ACACGCGGTCACAGAGCTTTTCACATTCATACTGGTGGTACAGAAACATGCGGTCACAGAGCTTTTCACATTTATACTGGTGGTACAGAAACACGCGGTCACAGAGTTTTCACATTTATACTGGTGGTACAGAAACACGCGGTCACAGAGCTTTTCACATTTATACTGGTGGTACAGAAACA
>JACXGM010034175.1:0-12058 GCA_016801145.1 Umbra pygmaea | reverse complement strand
CTACATTCAATGTGACCTGTTGTAAATGTTACTAGTTCTGGTGTAATGCTAGCTAGTAGACCAAGGTCCTTACGCTAAATTCAATGTGACCTGTTGTAAATGTTACTAGTTCTGGTGTATTGCTAGCTAGTAGACCAAGGTCCTTATGCTACATTCAATGTGACCTGTTGTAAATGTTACTAGTTCTGGTGTAATGCTAGCTAGTAGGCCAAGGTCCTTATGCTACATTCAATGTGACCTATTGTAAATGTTACTAGTTCTGGTGTATTGCTGGCTAGTAGGTCAAGGTCCTTATGCTACATTCAATGTGACCTGTTGTAAATGTTACTAGTTCTGGTGTATTGCTGGCTAGTAGGCCAAGGTCCTTATGCTACATTCAAAATCACCAAAGCAATTTGCAGGGTGTGGGCGCAGTGGAATTTCAAGTGCAAAGTAAATCAGAAGTGACCAAACTGTACTCTCATATTTTTTTTTGAAAATATTTTAAATACTGTATGAAATATTTGGATTTACTCTGGAAATGTTCTTTAACATACGGTGCATCCGGAAAGTATTCACTAGTGATTTGCGGATCGATACTAAAGTATCAATATTTACGATACCAACGTCTCCTGCTCTAGTATCGATTCTCATATAAAAAAAGATCGATATTTCGATATTTTTACTCAGTAATTTGTAGTGAGTGTTTCATTTATCATAAGTAACTTGTTGTCACCAGAAAAGTCTAATTATATCCGGTTAGGGAAAGGAACTACTTCTCCTTCCGCCGGTCAGTTGTGTGTGCACTGGGGCTCTGTGACGGAGCCGGCTGCTGCAACAGCTCTTTAACTTCCCACTACGAAGACCCTGCATCGGCATAAGTTGTCCAGGTACAGGGAGATAACGCGACTATCTTGCTATCACTGACTGTGGGAAAGTTATTCACGTCTTTTGAGGTTTTAATTTTCAACCTGTTTTTCTGTAGCCTACGAGTCTCTGAGATTTTCTTAATAATTAAATAATATGAGAGTAGTTTATTGTACTGTCATTATGCAGCTGTAATTTGGAATTGGTATGCCTACAGCCTACTTTTTTACTTAAAACTAGTTGTCACATCACAATACAAATACAATACGTAAAAGGTATTGGTATTGGTATCGGTATTGGCGATACCAGCCTGGGTATTACTTGGTATTGGATCGAATAGGAATTACGTGGTATCGCACATCACTAGTATTCACAGCGCATCACTTTTTCCACATTTTGTTATGTTACACATTACAAAAATCCAGACCCAAATCCTGAACGATTAAGGGTCTGGGATCGAGTAATGTAAATGACCCAAGTTGAGGGGTGGCACCAAGCGTGCATTTGAAAATCTCACTGTACGCAATTGGATAACACTACGACCAATCACCAGTGGGTTCACTAACCCTATGGCGGAGCTAACTGGTAGATTAAACCCTTGCCGTATCCGGTCTGCAAAACAGCAAAAATGTCCTTCTTAAAAAGTAACTATTTGAGCGCCGTCTTCTGTTCCTCTTTTAGACAAAAAGCCAAGTCTAACTCGTTCATTGTAGTGGCCAAAGCAGTTTACAACAACTGGTGTAGATCTATAGCGATCTTACAATGTTTACTAATGACTTGAGGTCGCACTTGCAGAGCTGTCGTCATCTGTTTAACATGCCTCTAGCCCGCCTATATCAGATACACCGATGTGATTGGTGCAGCTCGGCTACAAGGGCATAGCAGCATTACTCGGTGCCAGAGTACCCTTATTCTGCAATGAAGTAAATTCTTTGTTTCCCTCAAAATAAAAAAAATACCCCACAATGACTATGTGAAAAAAGTATGTTTGAAATCTTAGCAAATTTTTTTTTGAGTATGATGCTACAAGCATGGCACACATATTTTTTGATTATCAAAACGTTTTATCGAACACATTTTTTATTGATATTGATTACGTGTCTATTGCGGGACATATCATTATCGTTTTATCGCCCAGCCCTACTACCAATATTAGGTCTTTTGTTTGAAGGTCGATACAGTGGGGAGAGCAAGTATTTGATACACAGCAGGTTTGCATACAAAGCATGTAGAGGTCTGTACATTTTATCATAGGTACACTTCAATTGTTAGAATTATTTAAAAATCACATTGTATGATTTTTAAATAATGAATAAGCAAAATCGGCAGTGTATCGAATACTTGTTCTCCCCACTGTATTTGCGTCAATAGGATTGATACCAATTTCAGTTTCTTTCTTCTACACATTTCATCAAAGCGTAGAACTGTCACATAACGTTCTGTCACACTGTGCAATCAACATTTGGTTGTCATGAACACATCTTAAGTGCTTCTCCAACTCTGCTGCTGTTGCTTATGACTGTGCAGTGCACTTAAATAACGAATATGTGCCGCGCACGCACAACGAGATGCGCCGCGCACACTGACTACCCAGTACCAACGACGAATCCTAAAGATACAGTATATAGAGCCAACACGTTGTTACAATGGCTCACAGGTGGCAGGTAGAAATTCCACCATTCACCTTACATTGCGCTGCAAAAACACAAATAAAAAACAAGACTATGTACCTAAATTAAGATAATTTTGCTCTTACTTTAAGCATATTCTCTCTTCCAGTATTCTGAGAATCTGACTTCCTAAGATGTCTTAAAATAAGACACAAAATAGTAAAATGTAACATAAAAATGAAATAATTTTTAAAGTAAGATAAAAATATTTAAAATGATAAATACCTCATAAATTACGATAGAATACTCTCCCGTACGTAAAGTACATTGCTTTTAATATAAAAAATATTGGTATTGGTATCAATATCAGCGATACTGGCCCTGTATTACTTGGTATCGTATCAAACTCAAATTTAGCAGTATCGCCCACCACTATTGGTTACCATGAGGGGAATTGTTAGACCAGGACACGGATTCTAAGGTAGGAATGTAGAAAAATACAGCAAGAAAATACAGAAATTGAAGGATGATTCTCTTGAACTGGGTGGCTTATGAAATCATAGCATTACATTTACACCCATTTTCCTCTTATGAAAGCATAGCATTACGCTTTGGGCGTGTCCAAATCCACTTTTGCTAGTTAGACAGTGGATTAAAGGGTCCATGCGCTAGGCGCATGGTATAAAAGGGTTGTACTAAGTGTCTTCATTAATTCATGGTCTTCATTAATTCATGGGTGTGTTTTGGGCGTAACATGCAATAAACCAATCAGAGATTCATCTCCCATTCCCTTTAAGAGCCAGGCGCGTTTGTACCAGGGTGGGAAATTAACTTTTTTGTCTACCAGCCACAGTGGCTGGTGGATGCCAAAATTTTACCAGCCACTTTGATTTTTTACCAGCCACTTTTTCCCAAATACATAAAAGAAAACACATTCTATATTGCTTCAATACATTAAATTCACTATGAATACATATTAATATAGGTCAATTACTAAAGGGACATTCAATGAAGACAAGTCTGAGGTGAATAATCTTCAGATAATTTACCTATTGTGCGAATCTGTTTGCTAATTGTATGTCCTACTATCATATTTTAGTCAGCTACTTTTACATCACATTTGCAACAGTAGACAATTTCAACTTTGAGAGGTGTAAAACTTTAGTGTTGTAACACCTGACATATGCCACCATATTTACACATTTGTAAATTCATTTTCTAATAATCTGTTTGGAAATATCTGGGATTACTAATAAAAATATCGAAGCATTGGTTAAATGATTTACATTTAAGTCATTTAGCAGACAGTCTTATCCAGATTAATTTAGAGTAACTACAGGAACACTACATTTACAATTTAGTCATTTAGCAGACACTGGTTACACTTTATTTGGAGAGTCTGACATTCCATGTGTATGTGCTCTACAGATAGTCATATCATCAACAAACTATCAACAAACCATCTGTTGATAAGCAACTAATTGTGTATTTTAAGGGTAGGGGTAAGTTTAGAATGTTTTAGGTTAATGGTTAAGGTTAGGTTTAACATAAGGGGAATGGTTAAGGTTAGGATTAGGGTTAGGGTTAGTAGATAGTTTGTTAAAATGTTGTTGACAGTATGCAGATAATATGTAGAGCATCTAGAGATGGACTCTCTAAAGTGTTACCCAAACACTCATATCTAAATTGATTTAGAGTAACTACAGGAACACTACATTTACAATTTAGTCATTAGCAGACACTGTTATTCAGAGGGATTTACATTAACTACAGGAACACTACATTTACAATTTAGTCATTTAGCAGACACTCATATCCAGAGTGATTTACAGAACATTAAGCACAGGGGCATTCTTCCTGGAGCAATTTAGGTTGAAGTGCCTTGCCCAAAGACATCAACATTTGGCACAGCAGGGAATCTAACCAGCAACCTTCTGACTACTAGTCCGACTCCCTAACCACTGAGCCATCTGACCCCCATCAAAGTTGCAAGTGCTTCTTCAATAATGAAACGAAACATAATACAACATTAAATATAGCCTAATAAGAAACCATATTATGGCGATGTAAGATATTTTAATTAGAATCCGTTGTTGATAAAGTAAGTTATAGTTGAGAAGTTGGAATTTGTGCGTGTAAATGTCTCTGGTAAAACGAGAGCAGCGTTTATCAGAATCCAATCATTATCGCAGACTAAACGAGTGATTTTAGTGACAGCTGAATCATCCAATGAGCGTTTAGCATTCTGCGCTGTTTGTGTGTGATTTTCTTTTTTCGATAACATAAAATCATATCATAATCACATCAACTTCCCCATATCTGTAAATATACACGTTTTGTCCACGATAATTTCTATATTGACTTAATCTAGCCTACTCTGGCTTAATACTGGGAACTAAATTGATTTGTGTTTCTTTTATACCGCACTATGTTTGGTACCGCAGCTCAAGGCTGGAGTTCTCATAGACTAGCTCCACGAAAACTAATCAAATATGCACCTCGACAGAAGTGCGTCTTTCATGGTTAATGAGTAAGCTTTTTACATTTTTGTCCAACGCGTTTATCTCCAATCCGAAACAATTAATGTTTAAAGTAGCCAAAAAATAATAATAAATGTATCATATGTTGTACAATTCACCCGCCAGAGTGGCTGGTAGATTGGGAAAAGTTACCCGCCAATGTGAAAATCTACCCGAATTTGGCGGGTGGCGGGTGTTAATTTCCCAACCTGGTCGCTTTCATCTATGGGTGTGTGAGATTGCAAGACAAGCTTTGACAGCTCAGTAGATTTTGTATTGTCAATGAATACTAAACTGAAAACAGCTCCTGTCAGTCGCCTTGCTGGAGGTCGACAGTTGTATGCAATGTTGCCTACCACCTCGTAGATGCAGAAGATTGATTACGATGTTGATTGCGGTGTACACGTGTGTCTGCATTACGATGCCGTACGGGGATTTTTGCCGGATGAGGTGTGAATTCAGCTAAACAATCCAACATGTGCCATGCGTTGCCGTACGGTGCCAGAACCGGAAGTTGATTTACCTCAAAGAGCTATATGTTGCTTTCATCTATGGGTGTGTGAGAGTTTTCATATTGTCAATGAATACTAAACTGAAAACAGCTCCTGTCAGTCGCCTTGTTGGAGATGGACCATTGTATGCAATGTTGCCTACCATCTCGAAGATGCAGAAGATTGATTACGATGTTGACAGTGGTGTACACGTGTGTCGGCATTACGATGCCGTACGGGGATTTTCGCTGGATCTGGTGTGAATTCAGCTTTACCCGGGATGTCCTCTGAACCCGTCGAATGTGTTCGTTGCGCTGGAAGTCATTCCTTGTCAATAGAGCAATCCCCAAAGATCTGTTTGCCTTCGGGCTTGCAATGCAGTGCGCTCTGTGTGTCACACGTTCAAATTATTTAACTTGTCCGTTGCGACACTGTGCCGTTGTACAACCGGAAGTTGAAGTTCCAATTGGAACGAGTAGCACAACACGAGGATAACGGTCTTGCCTTGCTGAAGAAATTGTGCTTCAAGTCCGCACTATGCGGATGCATATATTCGGTAAAAAGTAACATGCACTAAAATCTGATGTGTTCAATGGACATCCGGCCTTAACGATAGTTACGCTACTGAATACACGCAGAATTATCCTGAACACACCTCCCTGTTAGACCAGCACTCCCATGGGCGCAAATATGGGAGCAGGTGCATGCTATCTAAACAACGCGGGCGCCTGACTGGAAATTGACAACTGCGTCGGTCTCAAACTAGCAAAGACACTTGCATTCAGACTTTGTGCTGCGATGCGCCGGGTGCAAGATAGGGCCCATTATCTCATCCCTGTCAATGGCACCGAAAGGTAGAGGTGATGAGGACTATGTTTCTCAAGGACTTGTATCTCAAGTCCGGGAGTTTATGGAACAACAGAAATTGTTTTATAAAGATCTGTTGGACAATCAATCAATCAATCAATCAACTTTATTCAAGACACAGGTCCATATAAACACCACAATACAGTACAATAAATATATAAATAAATATAAAACAATATAAAACATTTAAGAATGGTGCCGATGGGGCATCATTAATAAAACATATACAGGCTTCGAGTCCAATGTTTCAAAAGCAAGATGTGTACCTGGTATCACTCTTAGAAATATCAACTATGGACACAATGATCCTACTCTTAGACCCTGTCAGTCTGCACATGAATCTATACATAAGATTTCTTAAAACAGCGTTAAAAGTGGGCACATTGTTAGACACAAACATTTCACTGGCACTACTCCACCTAGGAATTTTAAGCACAATTCTCAGTGCTTCATTGTAAGCCACTTGAAGTTTTTCAATTTCGACTGACTGAAATTACACCACAGGTGGGCAGTATACAGTAAACTGCAATAGGTTTTGAATAGTGAGATTTTAACAATATGGGTGCACATGTGAAATTTGCTTGCCAGCATGTTCAACTGCCCATACAGTTTTACACACTGATGCTGTACATCATCATCATCACAACGGTCATCTCTTATCACATGTCCCAGATATTTAACTTTCTTTACAACCTCTAGTGGTTCACCTGCTAAAGAGAAAGAAGGATGGACACACTTCATATCCTCCCTAGTTCTGACAATCAGTACCACACTCTTCATAGAGTTACATTTTATATCAAACATTAGTCCATATTGAGAACATATTCTAAGAAGTTGCTGCAGGCCAGCACACGAGCGTAACTATCAACATTTTTTTAAGATAATGACTGAAGCAAACAACAAGAGATTGGACGAAATTACGAGAGCAGTGGATTACTCGAAAGTCTTCATTATAACCGTGGTGAAGTTGGTTTTACATTGGACATTCGATATTGACACATTCGAAAAATCTATTATGCGGCTTGACCTTTTGACCCACCCATGTCAAAACACATCTGGTGTACTCCGCTAACTGCCATACAAATAACACAAAGCTTTTCTTTTTAAAACACCCTTTGATTTTATAATTTTTTTTTAAATGTAAAAACACTATGGGCCCTATTTAAACGATCTGAAACGCAAGTATCAAACGCGAAACTCAAGTGACATTGTGGGAGGGTCCCGGGCGCTGTTGCTATTTTACCGGCTGGATAAATGACTATTGCGCCGGACGCAAGTCTAAAATGGGTAGGTCTGAAGTAGCTTCATTAGTCATAGATGTGGTTTGGGTGTAACGTGCAATAAACCAATCAGAGCGTCATCTCACATTCCCTTTAAGAGCATTCACGCTTGTTCCATGGCAGATTGCTAATATAACGGCGGATTATTGATTTTTTTCTTTTTAACAAAATGTAAATAAAGTGTCACAAGACATACTTTACGATGTTATGGGCTCACTCTCCCTGAATCACGAGGTTATGAATGCATGGTAATATTTTTGCAATGTAATCTAACATTAGAGGGAGATTACTTTGCTTGCCTCACTCTTCTGTCAAATAAGCTCTAAGGCATTTAGGTGCCTCCTGTCCTATCCAAACTCCTGACGCGCATTTTCAGTGTACCTAATGTTTGTTCATTTAGGCTACACTGCTTGTTTGTGTGTTTTCGATTAAACAGCATTTCACTCATTGTTGCGGGCATCAAATGGTGTATTCCTCAGCCATGTTTTTAACAGATAGCGTTGTCCCCTTCACAGCCACCCATCCAAGGGGGGATTCCCATCAAATATGGCAGAGTTTGCCATGAATGAGTCGTGGCTTGTACCAGGGTAATTTGCGAAAACATGGGTGATTTTAGTATTAGCATCGCAAATGACTTGTATGTTGTTATAATGGGTTCCCTTGCGGTTGATGTATATCAGTGCGAAAAATTCATTCTGAATAATTTGGGAAAATGTGTACACTAGATGTATACCTATTTTTTCACCTCTTCGGACATCACAATGATTTCCCTCGTGTGGTATGTTTTTCCCAACTGTAAATCTCAGAATTTCTCCCAAATTACGTTCTCAGGAAACTATTTTGAAAACCTAAATTAGGTTCTATGTGTTTTTACGTTTGAACTGCACGTTTTATTAGGCTATATTTGTACTTGAATTACGTTGCTCCGGTACATTTCGTTTAGCGGATTTATGCGAGAACATTCCATACATTCCATAGCGTTCGAAATGATATTGCAACATTCACAGTTAAGGTTAGGTAGGAGGATACTAACAGTTAAGGTTAGGCATAAGGTTACTAACGGTTAAGGTTAGAATTAAGGTTAGAGTTAACATGACAAATCCCGACAATCGCGTGTCTGCATGACGCAAGCAATGTAGAACAAAACACACAAAGTGCCGGTCTGGATTTGAACTCGAACACTGGCATGCAAGTCGCGGATTTATACGCCCATCCACCATCCCCGACCTCCGCCCTAGCAAAAACTATGCTATTTACATGCTACGTCATGATCTTCTAATGTTCATATTGAACGTTATTCGAGTGTTCAATTTAGTTCCCTACAAACGTAATTGACCCTCTCATACGTTCATATTTCACATATTTCGGTTTTGCAAAATATTTCCCTCAGAACGTATAAAATTAAATATGGTGGTGGATGGGCGTATAAATCCGCGACTTGCATGCCAGTGTTCGCAAGTTCAAATCCAGACGGACACATTGTGTTTGTTTTGTTCTACATTGCTTGCGTCATGCAGACATGCGATTATCTGTTTTTATAATGTTAACCCTAACCTTAATTCTAACCTTAACCTCAGTAATGTCATATCTAACCTTAACCCTTAGTAACCTCATGCCTAACATTAACCGTTAGTATCCTCCTACCTAACCTTAACTGTGAATGTTGCAATATAATTTCGAACGCTATGGAATGTATGGAATGTGTGGAATGTTCTCGTATAAATCCGCTAAACAAAATGTACCGGAGCAACATAATTGAAGTACAAATTTAGCCTAATAACGAAACGTGCAGTTCAAACGTAAAAAACCCTTAATATGTTAGCATATAACATAATTAAGGTTTTTAAAATAGTTTCCTGAGAACGTCATTTGGGAAAAATTCTGAGACGTACGGTTGAGATTTAGACACTCTAGACCAATACTAAAGAAATATTTCTGTCATGAATTTGCTTGATATAGGTCCTTTTGAGATTTACAGTATGTTGCTTTTTAGATTTTGGAAAACATCAGCTGCTTTTTTTACAAATTAATCACCTGGATATGTGTGAAACACATTTTTCTGCACACAAGCATACTATTTGATAGAACAGTCAATATTATTTTACCTATTCTAGATTTTTTTGTTGCCTTTTTTCAACTTTACTCTGATGCTTTGTCCAATTTGTAAGTTAACACGTGTGTACATCACATTGTTATGGAGTGATTGTGATATACAGAATGAAAACTCTGCTGCCAGTAAATTAATGTAAATGTAATAGCATACAGTAATACATTGTAATACAATAAACAGTACCAATGCTGTAAATTTGTAGCACTTTACTGGCAACTCTGCTGCCAGTAATCTACTGTAAATGTCAGAAAATAAAGTAATTGTCATGGACTTGAATAACGGACACTTTGTTTATTGTATGTATTTTCCACTGTTTAGTGTATATATGTATACATTTAGTTACTGTTACAATTCCCTTCAATGCATGCATGGTGGTTGGTTTATTTATTATGTTTTATGTTCCTTAGTTCATGTGACAGCTCCTCCAGTCAAGCAGTTCCTGGTTAGGTTGAGCTGCTGTATTAGACCAGTGTAATGATTATCTGTTTAATTAATATTACTATCAGCTGTGTTCCCATTAGAGGTTTGTGCCCTAGTATAAAGAGGACTGCTTGATTGGAGAGAGCTGTCGGTCATTGCAATACTGTGTGTGAGTTACGTGGACGGGATGCTGATGCGATAAGAAGCTCTGTCGATTGTGAGAAGAGTGCTTTTAAGGTTAGGAAGTATATGCGTATGCTCTGTGCCTAGTATTTAGCTAAGTGTCCGTGCCACTAAAGAGCACGTAAGCTAACAGGTATATCCGTTGTGCTACTCGCTTTATTTTAGACACCTGCAAGACGACATATGTGTATCTTTTCCGGATTTCTATTAAATCACCATTTCCCACAACTACCCATCTGCCTGTTTGATCTCCCTCTCTACACCACCTAGCCACACCGTGACAGTAATGAGCTGTTAACTTGAAACACATTACCAATGCTGTAAATATCCAGCACTTTACTGGCAACTCTGCTGCCAATAATCTACTGTAAATGTCAGAAAATACAGTAATGAGCTGTAAAATAAAAACACATTACCAATGCTGTAAATATACAGCACTTTAATGTCAATTCTGGAACGTTGTGTGCCAACCATAATAGCAAAGCCCTTTCTGTTTGGTGTTATCCTCCATGGACTGTGGGACGCGCTTACTAACTTTTGGTCTTCTTACATGTAAGCCAAATGAATATTTTTCATCCAAATTTGGCTGATTCATGTTGCTATGTTAAATGTCTTTTAAACACAGACATTTCTTGTGAAAAACAAAAATGATATTAGTTTATTACTGATTCACGTTTAAAGTGTTGTAACATAAATACACATCACTTTATTGCCAACACAGCTGCCAGTAATTTACTCAAAAACATTACTTTCATGTCTCGGCCAGATCTGGTTGTTTCCCCCAGCGGAACACTGGGTCTCGTCTCTGTCTTTGTGTTTGTCTCCACATTCCCACAGTGAATTTGTGCACAAACAGAGGGTTCATGAGTCCTTCTAAGGTGGCAGCGATTCCTTCTCAGAATTCCTCCTGTGTCCAGTCTCCCTTGATATGACCAATCATCCACAGATTTCAGTACTGTAGCCTTTCTCCATGTTTTGTGTGGTTCTAGGGGTTGTACTCGCAGATTCTCCCCAGTATTAAGTTTCTCCATGTCTTTCGCCTGTCTTTTGTAGTCTGTTGGTTTCTAACCAGACCGTGTGTTGTGTCCTGTATCTCTGTTTGCAGAAGACTTTCCTTGACCGGCAAGAGTGTTCTTGTTCTCCTGCTCAGCAGTCTCTGTGCTGGGCTCACATCCAGTCCTTGTGTTGGTGTGTTTTGATGATCCAGGAGAGTTAAATAAGGGTCCTTTCCATCTGCTTTTGCTTTCTGCATTAGCTTTTTTACTGTTTTGACAGCCAACTCTGCTTTCCCATTGCTCTGTGGGTATGCTGGGGATGACGTTTTGTGTGTGAACTCCCAGAGCCAAATAAATCTCCTGAATTCCTCTGACGCGTACTGTGGCCCATTGTCTGAGAATACTATGGGCCTGATTTACTAACACAAGCGCAGTTTGCGCTGCGTCTGTTAATGTGAGTTCGGTAATTGCGCACGCTATGCTTCCACATTTAGCGTAGTATTTATCAAACCCGATACCCATTACGACAACCGGCGCTTACTCCGCCCTCTATTAGCGCGCCTCTAAAAGAGCAAACAATGGGCCTGTATGTATCTATCATGGATCTCCCTACGGAAAAAGAAAGCAGCAAGCTTAAATTTATTGAAGAAGACATTAAAATCTTAGTGCATGAAGTAACAGCAAACCTGAACATATTACAGGGCAGAACATCCACACCGTCAGAAAAAAATCTATTT
>JACXGM010034174.1:0-12058 GCA_016801145.1 Umbra pygmaea | reverse complement strand
TGTGAATACAGATGTGTAAATGTATGTGGATGCAGATGTGTAAATGTGTGTGAATACAGATGTGTAAATGTATGTGGATGCAGATGTGTAAATGTATGTGGATGCAGATGTGTAAATGCGTGTGAATACAGATGTGTAAATGCGTGTGGATGCAGATGTGTAAATGCGTGTGAATACAGATGTGTAATTGTGTGTGAATACAGATGTGTAAATGCGTGTGAATACAGATGTGTAAGTGTATGTGGATGCAGATGTGTAAATGTGTGTGAATGCACATGTGTAAATGTGTGTGAATGCAGATGTGTAAATGCATCTAAGCACATAAAAGCTGCTGCCCAATGTGTCCAGAATCATCGGGATACATTTTTTTGTCAGGACCATTAAACTAGGAAGCCAAAAACACAATGTAGTCATGACGTCTAGTCATGTATCCAGTAGCGTGAGACTCTACCTCAGGTGTAACCCAGAATTCTTTGGCAAAGCATCCAATGAGACAAGCCTCTGTTATCTGTACTGATATCTCTAGCATTTGCATTTACTACCGCTTGACACAATGCCTCTCTACCCTGTCGGAGATGGAAGAGGAATTAGAGATATCCCTCTTGTATCACACACGACACGTGCATATTATCCCAATTACAGAGTGTCCAGTGCGCTCATCGTCAAATTAGTAGCGCTGGGATGTGAGCCGCACCTCTCTCTTTCCCATTTCTCCTGTATCACTGTACCACTGCCTGCTGGCATTTCAATGACAGGATGAGAAAGGAAGCCCAGACAAAGAGATGGAAGCCAGTCAGGGTGTGGGTGGCTGGCTGGCTGGGTGTGTGGCGGAGGTAAGGCAGGGTGATTTAACATTTAAAATGCTAAAACTCTGTGATCAGAAAGACTTGGACAGAAGTGCGGGGCAAATGTGAAGCAAGCTGAATCATTCAGCTTGCAGCAGAAGAGGACAGTCACTACAGATCAGCCACAACAGGCAGATTGCACAAGGCAGTTTTTACCACATATTCAAGGTCACTCCATAGTGTCTGCCCAGTGTTTTTGATTGAGTTATTTTGGGTTGTTTTCTCTCACGTATGTACATCAGCACTATGGCCGTGCTGGTTGTGGCAGTAGATATGTAATATATAGCAGAAAAAGGATCCACAAGTCGCTGTGTGAGTTTCACATCTTGCAGTGACACCTCGGTATTGGAGACCCAAGGGCGTGAGCCACCTGACGTGTGTGAGAGCTATTTCAGGCGTTTGAGAGCGTCAGTCGGAAAGAGGCAGCACAGTGCTGGAGCAGCATCATGCACAATGCTCTCATTAGTACCAAGCTCTGGAGGAAGCTGGGTAAACTGACTTACAATGACTATCAGACACAGCACGACACAGTACAGCCGCCCAATATCAGAAAAGAAGGCAGAGATTTGTGTTCAAAGAGCATAAATATATTGTATTGTTATTATTATCATCATCTTTGGAGTTGTGGGCTGCAAATCTAAGAATGTTTTAACTAGTGTTGACAGGAAATACATTTCAAATATGCTGGTAAGCACTGGATTAATCTCCCTAATCTTTTAACTTGACTTGCACACTAAAGAATCAACCACTAGGTTGTAACACTGTGAGATAGCAGCATTCACCCAAGCTAACTCCATACTGCACTGAACCGAGGCAGACCATCAGTGCCGGCCCAAGCCTTTTGGGGGCCCTAAGCAGAATTTGATTTGGGGGCCCCCTCCAACAACGCGGAATCACCAGTGACTCTTAGTTCGCTTATGCCTCGGGCCGGCCCTGCAGACCATGTAGCTGCTTTATTAAAAAAATGTAATTGTAATAAAATAATCTTACTACAGTAGCTGGCTAACTAGCTATTGTTTTATGGATTCACATTTTAAAAGTGCCTGTGTACATTTTCCAGTGTCATAAATCAAGCTCAATCCAGCTCAAAACTCTTTAGGTACAATATTGCACAAGTTCAACATCTGAAAATCGTCAACATTGTTCTAAAATGTATTATGTTGAGTTTTTCAGAAGTATTGTTGCTCCTGTTGGAAAATGTGTTGAAAATAATGATAGAATAGGGAAATTATTAGCTAAAATTCAAGCAAATATTCACTTCATAGGGCACTCCTCTAGAATTATATGGCCACACCCACCAAGGCCAAAGGAGAATATATTTCTTATCCATTTTATATAGCCTTTGGACAAGGAGATTTTAATAGGAATTGTTAATTGTTGCTTCAGGGTCTTTCATACACACACTAGATACACTATCATAAGTCCCTTTAATTTGTAACAAACGCAAGGCCTCTTACACAGTTATGTTCCTGACTGGTCATTCAACAAAAAAACACTGGTATTTATTTATATATTTACAACTATTTTAGAGCAACTCCCAGTATACATCATTTAAGCACCTTAACTTACAAAGGTATAAACAGGAATAGACATTCAAATGACAAAGGAATAGATATGTAATACAATGTCCAATCTGAATTGTATAATATACATAGTTTAATGTCTCCAATTCTTAGTAAGATTGCTTTAACCTTTGTTGCCACATTCTGGAATATATTGCGGTAGGTCCTGAAAGTAGATTCTAATCCAGTTGCTGCTTTCATATCACAGTGTGTAGCTGAACATAAATTGCATGTTTGCAAAAATGCTCTTTGTAACTCTCCAACGCACAACCATTTCACGTAGTGCTTTTGTGTAATGTTTGCCAGCGCGTGCTGCTTTCCTGACCATGGCTCACTTGAAAAGGAGATTACAATCTCAATGTGACCTCTTTGGTTAAACAAAGGATAAATAAATACAAACAATAAGTGCTACTATTAGTTTTATTGATGATGTTGTTTGTTCTTTGTTCCTGCTGCTGCCGATTTGCTATGGTGATGAGCAGATGCTGTCAGGGGGCATGTACTGTAACACAGCAAGAAGAAATTATAGGTTGGAGGCTGGAGGCCAAAGGTGGGCAACTTGAGAGCAGAGGAGAGATAAGGGACTCGGGGGAAATGTTGGATAAAAGAGTGGAGAGGAAAAATAACGGTCTTGAGGGAACGTATGAAAAACTAGGTAAGGCCTGAGACTGGAGGGAAGGAAGTGAGGAGAAAATAGGAGAGGCTTTAGTCTAAAAAGGAGTTCCCATAGAGATCTGCGGTGTTAGTGAGGGAGGGGCTTTTGACGGTTAGAGCCCAGAGGTGAGTCCACCAGACATGTTAAGAATGCATTGCGCATTTTCGACAACACAGAATAAGTCAGCCAGTTGAGCTCAAGTGTCGAGCTCAACAATTCCTTCTGCCAATATCCTGTATTTCTGCCGAACTCGTAAAGGCAGCTTCCAAGGTCTGCTTTTGACAGGTAATCAATCCAGGGCGATGCCCATGTGCAGGTCAGTGTCAAGGAGCAATACAATCTGGGGCGATGTTTCGCCATCTCCTTTAATCCCCTCCACCTTCAAATGGCTGGGATGTTTCTCTGGTTTTGAGAGACGGCAATCTCCCTCTCATAACCCATAGCAACCCCTGTCGCTCATCCTCCTAGGATTACTGACTTGCGGTCACTGAAGCTTAGCCCGCAGACGTGTACGAAGCGAGGGCCGTTTCCATCGCGTTTGGTTTCACTCAGCATTCCAGCCAGGGATCCGGAACTCCGGTCACACGTCCTCCCTCATCAGGCTGGCCTATTATCAGCAGGGCAGGTGACAGGAAAACAAGGAGTGTGTGAAAACAGCACAGCTTACTTAAAAGAGAGGCCGGGGTAAACAGTGACAGGACCAATTCCACTTACCAATCCCACGGCAAATTGAGGTGAGCAGGCAGGGCGCTGCTGGTTAACAAAGACACAGGCGGAGAGCAGAAGAGCATCTCAACTAGGGCAGAAAGGAGAGAGGGTCTGGCGGCCCACGGATAATGTGGAGTTGGAACACCGGCGATGCGCTGAAACACTTGTGTCCCTTTTCTCATCACCTGTCTATTTTCTGTAATCTATCTTTGCAGTCTTTTTCACCTTCCACTCCTCACCCAGAGAGCGGCCTTACCCACAGACCTGCCTCCTAATATGTCACAGTGAAGCAAGTGACTTTTAAAGCCCCGTGTGAAAAAGTTCTCCTTCTTCAACTTTGATTACGACCTCCACTACCCGGCTGAGCTGTCACGGATATAGGAGCGGCTCCTAAAATGCTGCAGCTGCGCGCGTGCTCTTCGGATAGGTCAAGATCTCCTCCAGCATCCTGATGAGGGATCCGCCAATTAAAGCCTCTCGGAACTGCAGCTTCAGCCCCAGATAATTCACTTAACTCATGGATATCTACTGACAGGTAACATGTGTTAAAACATCTCAGCTTTCACAAGCTGCCCACCAACCATGCCTCTGACAATTTAACATTAAGACAACCGGCCCCACCCACAAGGGCTGCATAAATAACCTAGAACGCTGTATCTTGCAGTTTCCATGGAAATCGGCCATAGGAAAGGATCGCATGCCTTTCCTTACCTAGAGCTTGTTATAAACTAATAAGCAGCGGTGTCAAAATGCTGTTGGTGGAACAGCTGTGAGGCCTTGGGCATGAAAGTAAACTAGTGTGAAAACAATATAGTGAAGAGAGAGTGTATATGCACAGGCAGGAGGCATCTCGATGGTAATATTAATAACTTTCTTTAAGCTTCTTTCCTCAGCTTTCCGTTTTATTCTACTGAATATTGATGTGATTTAATATGCTTAGCTTGCAGCTCAGAAATATGAGCCAAACCATATGTTATTTATGCTTCATGGTCTGCTGACTAATGCAGTCTGGGTGTAGGCGATCCTGTCCTCAGACGTCACTAATAAGGCTGGATAAGATCACTGCGATTTACGAGACTGTCCAATCTCTGACCTTCAGTTGGGATCAAAGGTTTAAGAGAAGCCAATATATTTGCAGCATATCACAGTGAAATGAATTTAATTTATGTGTTTACTAATAATACTATGCTTACATGCAACCTCTGAGGACTCCTATAATTGAGTTGTGTTTAGAGGGACATTTAGGAGGATAGGGAATAAGGAGGTCAAAGGATTATAGCAACATACTATACGTTAGATTTGATTCCACACATACTGTATCAGAAGGATACCTAGTTCCAAACATTTGAAATATAGTATAACAAAATCCAGAGATGGATCGTTACTATTTATTGTTTTGTTAGAAATCACCATTTTACATTTTCAATATATTCTACATCTTTTAGCCAGTTATGAAAATGTATCAGTTGCCCATGACATCTACCATGCAGGAAATCTCTTTAATATTCTCATTGTTTCTCTTCTAGCTGTGCCCCCGAGCAGTTTTAGATCATGCTAAATAGGCAAGTTGAAGAGGTCAAACTGTACCAATGTGTTATTGTAGAGTCATAACCATGTGTTGCTAAACCATTGCACCAGCAGTCATTATGGGAGATACAGTCTGTGTTCCAACACGTTGATAAGGCACTTCTGGTGTGTGTGTGTGTGTGTCATTTTAACCGGACATCCTTGTCTATGTGTGTGTAGGTGATCTCATTTCCAGCAAATGCGTAAAGTCTGGTGGACCAGCAAATCAAACTTGGCTTTCGTTAGCAAATAGAGAGGCAGAGAGAATGTCAGGGGACGAGAAGCGCGCGGGGGGTGGTGGGGGGGAGCCAGTGGGGAGGTAGGTGTTCAGGTAGTACGGGTCAGGGGCTCTGTGAGATGAATGACTGATGAAAGGCTAGTGGCTGCTGGCTGTGCAGCGCTCTACCCAGCTTTGGCAGGGGCCTGGAGGGGGCCCAGACACATCGTGTTCCCCCAGGCTCTCCTGAGCTTCCACACATTAAGAATAGCCCATTTACCTAATATTATTTTTGAAGGCCATGATCCTTCATTTAACAAGCTCATTATTTCACCTTGTTTTTGTCCTTCATGCTTCCCTCGTCTGTGCTGTGGCCGTGGTGACGGTGACGATGAGAGGCAGGCAGCGCTTGGATGTTGTAATGGGAGGACAGAGTCATAGAAACAGGGGTCTTTCAGAGGGAAAGGCGATAATGGGTCCAGCTAATGATGTGCTCTTTGCTTTCATGACTCCCACAATAACGCAGACGTAGATCACATGAATATTCATGGCCGTGACACGGTGAAAACGTGACGCTCGTGAAGTTGAAGGTTGGGCTGCCGGAAGGCGGAGCTTTCTCTGAAGGTGCCAAGTAGGAATGCGATGCACTCGAGGACATCCAGTAATAATACGTTCATACTCATCATCCGCCTTCAATCTGCTCTCAATGTCAGCTACTGTAGTGGAAGATCAGAAGTACTCAGAATATTGTTATTAAGTGAAAGGAAGTATATTTTCGATTGGCTATCTATCAGAATGAAGAAGTCAAGTCCAGGATGACATTGCATGCTCATTTGGTTCAGCAGGGTGTTGTACCATTGCTACAATCTGTGACACGACATTAAAAGACGAATGAACACACGGTTCACTGGAGTCACACTGATACCATGGAGTTTGTTTTCCTGGTATGAGCTGAATCTAATAGGAAAGCATATTTTAACAATTCATCATTGTTTCACAACCCAGGGAAAATCAATGGAATAATAGTTAGGTTGAGAGTGAAACTGATTGAGTATGAAATTGCAATCAAACATAAATACTGAGGCCAGTTAAGGGTACAAAGTTTTGTAAGCCCGGAAGTTAAGCCGGGTCTGTTCTGTTCCGTCTCTGGTTTGGGGTTCAGATGTTCCTTGTTGTCAGAGAGCCAGTAGGTGTGTTCCCATTGGTCTAAAGGTCAAATGACCCAAGGAAGTAATGGGGACTTCAAGTGAGCCGTTGAGCGGGTGTCTTGACACTCCATCGTTTGTAAGATTAACGTTTTTCACAGCGGTGTCATGGTTAAATTTTCACTCTGGCTGCATCACTCAAGTGGGTAATACACATTAATGTTGGACAAGATTAACTTCTCCTTTTACTATGTAATGTACTATGGGTGTCTAGAAAGCACCCAATAGTAAATCTTGTTAATTATAATTTG
This sequence comes from Umbra pygmaea, assembly GCA_016801145.1. Lineage (NCBI taxonomy): Eukaryota > Metazoa > Chordata > Actinopteri > Esociformes > Umbridae > Umbra > Umbra pygmaea. The sequence continues at coordinate 5,049 of JACXGM010034174.1, read as the reverse complement.
TATAAGAATTATGTAGTTATATACTATTCATTTGTCTTTGTGCATGTCGTCCATGCATTTCTCATAGATTATGATAGTATTTCATTAAGATGTCTTCTTTCCTGACCAAGCAAAGGGCAATCTGAAATGGACTATCATTCATTTACATCTTCTAGTCTGGGACTCCTTCCATTGTCTGTGAATCCTGCTATACGTCAGAGCTTATTCACCTCAAACCAATGTAGTATTGTAGTATCAATTGTCTCAGAGGTACTCACATCCAAACCGCTTGCAAACAACAAACTATCGTCCAGGTGTTTGACAAGTATAATAATTACTCAAGTTTAAGCAGCAACTACATATTTTGGACAGAATTTGAAACAGTACAATAACACAGCACAATACAATATACAATAATATAAACAATATATCTATATGGAAGATAGCGTAACATGCTGACATTAGCACCATAATAAATCCATAATGCATAGTAATGAGTGTACATGCTTCTGTTCACATACTCCATTGTGCTGCAAGGTGTTCTTTTATCTGGTTATATTTAAACCAGAAACCTTCATATATTCACTCAATTGATAGTCTAGATTCATGATAATGTTTGACAGCATTTCCATTGTGTTCTTTGGTTCATTTTAAATTTGCACTATTTAACTATATAATGCATTTTACCTGACCAAGTAGAGGTGAAAGCGATAATTACAGACATTTAATCTAAAATACACAAAAGCGACACTAGATGTCATATAAAATAAATTGCATAAAATCCTTGATAGATTCATCAAAATCTGTTCTATTGGCAGTTGGTAAACGTTAATTGTTTCTAGTAATAGAACCACCCCTTTTAACGCTGGGCCATTAGATTCAAAGTCATGGTACAGAGATAATGTTGTATACAAAGCTCAGATCTTATACTGACACTATAGTGTTGGTTTATTTTGTTGTGAACATGAACACAGACACATTTTTTCTATAAGATATTGTAATTAAATGCTATTTTGGCCATTGCCTAGCTAGGCTGGTTAACAGCAAATCTGAAACCCTTCTGTTTTCCTAGTGTGGGAAGGCGATTTTGATGTTGTCAGAGAGATGCATGGGAAAATAAAGGAATGTGCTTTTTGACTAATTGGTTCTCCTCTGTGACTTTCATCCAAACACCCACATGGATTTTTAGGACACCATATTTCAAACATTCTTCTGAATGTCACAGTATTCCCTCACTATGAGAGGTGTTACCCAGGCTGTAGCCTTGCATCCAGTATAAAAATGCTTAGGTATGTCCATTATTTGGGCACATTTACTTAATGCGTTGGCAGCCAAATGATCTAGGTAACATATAGAATATTAGTCGAGTCCAAAGATTAATTTTTGCATTGTGAAAGACAGTTCATGATTCAAGTACAAGTTCAGACTGTGATCTTTATGGGCTGTATAGGTTTGTAGGTTATTTCACATGCAATTAAATTAACGATACACCAAATAGATCAAAAGCACCTACATTTTAATCAATTCAGATATTGAATTGGATTCCAGTGTATACATACACGGTTCTCAGTTCAGCACATAGGAAATAAACTGGCTTTGACCTCACTGAGGCAGCTCTGGATCTACTGATGAGCAGAGAAGCAGAGAAAAAACACCATTTACCAGGAAGCAATTAAATCTCTGGAGATTTCAATTACCAGTCTGATGGGGTCCAGATCAATAGTAAAGCATGTACCTCGATGAGATAGCCCAAGCAAGACTTTACTGAGTGTTTGTGTGTGTGTGTGTGTGTGTGTGTGTGTGTGTGTGTGTGTGTGTGTGTGTGTGTGTGTGTGTGTGTGTGTGTGTGTGTGTGTGTGTGTGTGTGTGTGTGTGTGTGTGTGTGTGTGTGTGTGTGTGTGCATGTGCATGTGCGTGTGCGTACGTGCAAATGCGTGCATATGTGTGCAGTGGCCAATTGTAACCTGACAATTGCATAATGCATGTTGGACATGCATGTGTATGAAACGCAACAATACAACGTGACACGCAAGATGCACATCCTGCGCCGAACCATCATTAGGTCCAGAGGATCAAATAGCTCTTTGCACCCAAACAAGATTAGAAAATGTCAAACTGTGCACCCTCACCTCCCTCAGCCGTCTACGCAGAAATAAAGACAGGCACATATTGAAAAGGAGAAACCCAGACTGTATCCAGTCCCCTCCCCAGTGCATACTAATGCAACAAAACACTGTCTGGCTCCTGCTCTGGGTTGCTCTTCCCACCATACCTTGGCGTGAGAGGAGGAGGGGCTGCGCAGATCTCATCACTTATCCAGGGTGGAGGGCCTTGGCCCATATCTGAGCCCCTCTTTCTCTGCAGGCTCCTATCACTTCCCTCGGTGGATTGGAAGTGACAGGCCACTCAGACAGAGGTGTCTATGGCCCTCTCACATCAGCAGCCTTGCAGCCGTCCGCTGAGCTGTCGGCCTGATTACACATCAGCAGGAGGGGAGGGGGTCCTCGGGAAGGGAGATGACACACTAAACACATGGCATGTCTGTGCTGTCCTCCTGGTTGGCTGGTTCAGTCACATCTGCTAATAGACTTGCCCACGTCTGTCTGTCAGTCGGTCTGTCTGTCTGTCCCTCAGCCTACACTGCCCTGTCAGTGTTTTCAGAACCAATCTAACTTTCCTAGCTACCCCACTAAGAACGACAAATAGTATTCTGACAGGCTCCTTTACCAAGAATTGGTGATGCTATAGGTTAATTATGGAAACAGATCTAGTTAGATACCTGCCTTTGTGTTGCCTCTGTGTGAAGCTGCTGGTGCGGAGTATAGGAGAGGCAGTGGGCAGCAGTGGGCCTTCTGACTGAGCTTACAGCAGGAGGAACTCACTCGATTACCTGGGTGCGATGCATCAAAGGGCTGGTTTTCCTCAACGAGAGCTAATGAAACATGTTGTCTTGTTTACTTAAGTGCTGATGTTTCTCTCCTCTCCTCCCAGGTGTGAAGCTCAGCGGAACAGCTCGGCAATCCAGAGAGGTACGTCGCGTTCTACTCCTTCTCCTTTGTCCAAACAGAAAGAGAATCTATTTGTTATCTACTACAGTGTTGAGTGGCAGTGCTGTTTCTCTGTGTGGGTCTGATAACATCAGTGAAGAGAGGCCGAACTGACAACGCCCCTGAGTGGACAAGGGTTGAGCTACAGCCCTCAGCACGCAGGCACAGACAGGATTGAGCTACAGGTGGGCCAGCATTCAGCAGCAGGGACAGGCAGGACTGAGCTACAGGTGGGCCAGATTTTAGCATGCAGGGACAGCCAGGACTGAGCTACAGGTGGGCCAGCATTCAGCACGCAGGGACAGCCAGGATTAAGCTACAGTTAACTTAGCCTTCAGCAGGCAGGGACAGCCAGGGCTGAGCCACAGTTGGGCCAGCCTTCAGCACACAGGGACAGCCAGGTCTGAGCTACAGGTGGGCTAGCCTTCAGCTCGCAGGGATAGACAGGGCTGAGCTACAGTTGGGCCAGCCTTCAGCACGCAGGGATAGACAGGGCTGAGCTACAGTTGGGCCAGCCTTCAGCATGCAGGGATAGCCAGGCCTGAGTTACAGTTGGACAAGTCTTCAGCACGCAGGGACAGCCAGGACCGAGCTACCGTTGGGCCAGCCCCCAGCACTTAGGGAACCTATGCTTGCCCTGTGTTAATCAATACAGATCAGAGTCTCAGTTCATTTTACGTTGTCCAGTACCCGTGGTGGGTGGAGTTTTCACATTTTAGAATCCTCATCACCATATCAGGACCACAAAGCCATGTTTTACTACAACCCTGCAATCTGGGACTTACTCAAACCTTGAACACCTGGTGAGTGCAATTAGCTATGAGGTACAATAGAAAACCAGCAGGCTCAGGACCTGGTAGGTTGAGATGAATACCTCTGTTTTAGACCATTTCCTTGTTCTTTAAGAGAAATCTTCCCCAAGCCAGGGCAACAGGGCTATGAAAAACGAGCTCGCCCACGTCCATTAGCGTGAGTGCTGCATGTGTGTGATGTGGACTGGCAGCAATGTGGCAGGCAGGGCCTCAGCTTTCAGCATGAAACCTCTCCCACCAGTCTGGCCTCTTTTGGAAATTTCCCAGGGGATATAGGTGGCAGTACTGGGCATGTATTCCACCGTACACCAGAAAGGACACATGTTACATATTGTCTCCCATCGCCTTACTTATTGTAGCATTCGTATTATACATCTGATACATGGGTTCCATGGCACTGTGGCAATGTTAAATTTAAATACAATGTCAGCATGCATGATAGCCAGAGGCCATCTGAACGTGTTTATCTGCCTGTAGATGATACTAATTTCAATTTAATATTAAATGTTCATAATAGATTTATGACATTAGATCGATGTGTGTCCATTCAACCAGAAAATTTTGGAGAATTTTTAACGATATGGAGAAATAGCACCACCAAGTGTTGAATCTAAGCACTGCAGATGTTAAAATACATTGACGTTAAAAGAGTGTTTACCAACCTCTTCCTGTAACGGTACCACCTACAACCAGCACCAAGTTCCACTAAAGTAACCTTTCATGTGCATTAAACCAGTAATCCTATGATCTGTTGAGTGTTTTTTTTTCATTTTATTTTGTTCAAAATGCCAACTGTTGGAATAGAAATGACAGTAAACTGCTACAAAATTAGGCTACATGACAAAGCATGATATTCAGAAGTGTTTGTTTTTTCACCAATGTATGACTTATCTCAGGGAACCCAACAAAGATGTTTCAGTGAATGAAGTGGAGAAAATAAATAAATCCATATATATATAAATACATTAAAATAATTTGTATGTTAATAAAGTCTTATTTCGTATCCTCTACACCCATGTTTTATTGAAGTTTTATTCACACCTCTACCACCACTGATGAAGTGTTATTTAACATACTTTATCCCCATTTGATTTGAAGTTTTATTTAACATCCTCTATCCTCATTTGTTACTGAAGTGTTATTTACCATCCTCTATCTGCATCTGTTACTGAAGTGTATTTAACATCCTCTATCTGCATCTGTTATTGAAG
>JACXGM010034173.1:0-12020 GCA_016801145.1 Umbra pygmaea | reverse complement strand
GAGCGCTGGGCGTTCTGATTAACAGCCAAAGCACCTGTGGTACTGAGCGCTGGGCGTTCTGATTAACAGCCAAAGCACCTGTGGTACTGAGCGCTGGGCATTCCGATTAAGAGCCAAAGCACCTGTGGTACTGAGCACTGGGCGTTCCGATTAAGAGCCAAAGCACCTGTGGTACTGAGCGCTGGGCGTTCTGATTAACAGCCAAAGCACCTGTGGTACTGAGCGCTGGGCGTTCCGATTAACAGCCAAAGCACCTGTGGTACTGAGCGCTGGGCGTTCCGATTAACAGCCAAAGCACCTGTGGTACTGAGTGCTGGGCGTTCCGATTAAAAGCACCTGTGGTACTGAGCGCTGGGCGTTCCGATTAAAAGCACCTGTGGTACTGAGCGCTGGGCGTTCCGATTAAAAGCACCTGTGGTACTGAGCGCTGGTCGTTCCGATTAAAAGCACCTGTGGTTACATTTGTGTTGAAACATTTTGGCTGCATCTCAGCCATAATCCAGGTGCCCTATTCTAAACCCACATGAGAAGTTAGATTCCCTAATTAATACATGGAATATTTAGATTTTGTTAACAGCTTGCTGTGCTGACGATTCCAACGTTTCAGCAGTCTGATTTTTTAGAACACTAGTTGTGCATGTACCTGTTATGGACTATGATAAACTATTTGTCTGTACTCTCAATGAAATTTAGTTTAAAAATATATCTTCATGGTTTACATAAAATAGATTATATATTTCTGCATGATATCTCGTACTTTCTTGTTAAAAACATGTCCAGGCGAGTACTTTTGTATTCAGAAGGTTGCTTTTTCCTCCCACGGCATCTTAGAACTGTCTCAATTCCAAAATGTTACCACAAGCTGACATTTCACTGATTATAAATTACATGAACCTCCTCTGAATAACAAATCTCACTAAACCCTCTAAAATGAAAAAGAAGGACCCTCAACCACTTTTCTCCGGGTACCAATTAAATACACTACCCCAGCCAACTGCCTCTGGCTGTTCAGAAACCTTGACTTAACTCTCAAAATTAATCTTATATGCACTGTGTAACATCTTATTCATTAGTCAGGTCGGCCCGAATTTTACTTTTACTATACATTGTTTTCTATGTTTTTATTGAACAAAGGAATAATATAGGGACAATATAATCAATTTCTGAAAATACTAATCATTATTTTGTAAATAATATGCATTCTTTGCTAGTTAGATTGTAAATTGGTGATTTTGCTACTCTAGTATTGTCTATATTTTGTATTATTTCAGTTGATTTTTTCCATCCCTGGATCCAATATGCTAGTTCCTAACGTTTAACACTCTGAAAACACTGCTTTTGATATTTAGTATTTTTCGAAAAGTGACATAGTACAGGTTTAACTAAACCCTAAAAAAAGGACTACTAGGGCTAACATGCATTATTCCTCTGTTGCTTTGGTAACAGCCATGTCTTGGACTGTCATGGTTTTATGTATATTGCATACTTAATGTCAGAAACATATCATATGGTTATCAGAGGTTTACACAACGTAACTGTACAACCTTTGACAATGTCTTCAGCAATAGTGTTAAAATGCGACACACCATATGTGGCAAGTGGAATAAAAGGGTAAATTGTTGTCAACATCTTGCGTTAGATATTCTGTGCAGTTCACCTATTCTATAGCTTACCTATCCCTACCCTATATCTTACCCACCTACCCTATATCTTACCCATCTACCCTATAACTTACCCATCTACCCTATATCTTACCCACCTACCCTATATCTTACCCATCTACCCTATATCTTACCCACCTACCCTATATCTTACTGCCTAAGATATATCTTACCCATCTACCCTATATCATACCCTCATACCCTATATCTTACCCTATATTATACCCTCATACCCTGTATCTTATCCACCTATCCTGTTTCTGTCCCACCTACCCTATTTTCAATCCACCCACTTTATATCTCACCCACCTATGCTGTATTCTACCCACCCACCCTATATCTCCTCCCACTACCCTATATCTTATCTACCTCAAATCCATTATCCGTCCTTTTCAAACCCCACATCTACCCATCCCCCAACCAAGTACAAATTTACTTCTAATTATTCCTTTACCAACACGTTTCCCCCTACAGATGTACATAATATATTCCATACAGGAGACTGTCCATTGGATGAATGTGTCGAAACTCCCATCCCAACCCCCCCGTGCTGTGTCCTGGCTCGGCTCTTTCTCTGATGATGATTGGTCTCGCTGGTAATTATAGGGCCTCAGGGAAATGAGCTTATTTGAACATATATTACCCTTATCAAATCAACAAAGATACCACTCTGGAAAAACACACAGATACAGTGTACGGTAAGTATTATTTGTATTAGTCATACACCAGACCATATGTTTTATTTATTTTCCAGCACATCTACTTTTTGGCATGGGTCTGATTGTTTTCCATATTTTAAATTATTTTGTTTGACCACCCACAGATATTAGGGTATAATATAAGGTACTGTATAAACATGTATTTTCTGTACACACCTAATTATCGTTACTACTGTTGAGTTTCATAACTCTCCTGAGCACGAATGAAAAAAAGCAAAAAGATTACACTGTTAAAGCAAACATCCCTGCTAGGCTATCGGGATTTTTAACTAGGCTACCAGGCTATTTAATGATTGTGTTGCGCTACTGCGTTGTGCTGTCCTGTTTTTCTGTAGGGACCTCTGGATTTAGAAATTAAACACTGGTTACTGGACACTGACTGGCTGGCTGAACTGTTTTACAATGCTTTCATACCTTCGAAAATTAATCAAATGCACTTACTATTTGTTTTAGATTTCAGATGTTTGTTTAGTGCTGAATATTATGTCAGACATATGCTGTTTTTTACCGTATGTCAGATTTAAAACGTTTTGTAGGTATAAATGTGTGTTCTCCCCATAGAAATAGAATGGATAGAATGGCCATTGAACTGCTTGGCGTGGTCAGTTCAATGACAACACGCAAATCGGTTTAATGCGGAAGTAGGCCACTAGATCTTTGTAATGGGATTGGACACGTACAAATGGCTGCTGCACTGACCATTCTGCTACATTGATTTGAATTGATATGTCCTTTCTATCCATTCCATTTCTATGGTTCTCCCACTAGTTGTTTGTGTGTGTGTATCCTATTATTACACACAGCTATAGTATGCAGCCCTTCATTTGGTTTCAAAAACTCAATGTGGCCCTTAAGCAAAAATGTTTGCCCACCCCTTCTCTAAGCTGTCGATAGGATACCGATATAATTTAACTACTCATATAGCTTTATTGAGTAGCCTGTAGCCTATAGCCTGTAGCCTGTAGCATGTAGCCTGTAGTATGTAGCCTGTAGCATGTAGCCTGTAGCATGTAGCCTGTAGCCTGTAGCCTGTAGCATGTAGCCTGTAGCATGTAGCCTGTAGCATGTAGCCTGTAGTATGTAGCCTGTAGCCTGTAGCCTGTAGCATGTAGCATGTAGCCTGTAGCATGTAGCATGTAGCCTGTAGCCTGTAGCATGTAGCCTGTAGCCTGTAGTATGTAGCCTGTAGCATGTAGCCTGTAGTATGTAGCCTGTAGCATGTAGCCTGTAGCATGTAGCCTGTAGCCTGTAGCCTGTAGCATGTAGCCTGTAGTGTATGTAGCCTATACTCAGTACAAAGAAAGAGGCTTTTGACTACTGAGCTGCGTGGTGCCACATTAAGTGAGTCTGCAAAACTTGAGTGCATCTTAAGGACTATATCTTCCACTTAAAGACTGGCTGGAAATATGTGTGAATGAACATATCGGCCTTCAGTCCACCTGGCTGGCTTGAGAACACTGTTGTTTTGCTTGATCTCAGATATTCAGATGGTCAGTGTTTAGATAGCTGGTCACTGATCATTTCATTGTAATAAAAATATAATCTTTATACATCTTTACATCTTTATATTTTTATCTTTATAGCTCATCTTAATACATTCATTATCCAAACCTTAAACCTTGCTTTATCCATATACACGCACTCACACGTGCACACACCTCATAAAACCCTATATAACACATCCTAATCCTGCCTAAACTGTCTGTTCAGCCGAAAACTGTCTGTTCAGGTCTTAGAACAAATAAAGCTATCTACGCAGGTAGTGCAGGTCTTAGGACAAACAAGGCGGTAGTGCAGGTCTTAGGACAAACAAGGCGGTAGTGCAGGTCTTAGGACAAACAAGGCGGTAGTGCAGGTCTTAGGACAAACAAGGTGGTAGTGCAGGTCTTAGGACAAACAAGGTGGTAGTGCAGGTCTTAGGACAAACAACGCGGTAGTGCTGGTCTTAGGACAAACAAGGCGGTAGTGCAGGTCTTAAGACAAACAAGGCGGTAGTCGGGGATGGACTGGGAAATAATTTGGCCCGGGACTTTGGATGGAGCGGCCGGCGGTGGGGGGGGGTGGCGCGCGCGTGTGCGCGTGCACTGTATCTGTTGCTCCCCGCATTCGTCAATCTTTCACTCTGGGTTTCTCCTCATTTGAATATAGAGGAACTTTCTCTCGATTTGACGGCCGGGCCAGTTTTGCGAATGCAACAGCCTGTCCATTTCAGCCTACTGTCACTTTGTTTTAATACGTCCGACCGGCCGTCAAAGTAAAATGTGAAGGCCCGTTTGGCCCGGAATGGACCGGCCATTCGGGAAAACTCCCAAACCTCCCGATGGCCAGTCCGCCCCTGGCGGCAGTGCAGGTCTTGGAACAAATAAGGCGGTAGTGCAAGTCTTAGGACAAACAATGTGGTAGTGCAGGTCTTAGGACAAACAAGGACTTGTGAAGAAGTGTGCGAGCGGATGTATGAGTTGCTCATTTATCTGTTTAATATTTTAGACTAGCGAATATCTGAGGGGAGGGATAAATGAAGGCAAAGAATGAGGGAACAGAATGCAGGGGAGGAGAGGTACAAAACACCCTCCCTCTCTGAGTACCAGAAGCATAACCTATTCATGAGCAAGAGCAATGAGTGTTTGTGTGAGAGAAAGAGATGAAGATTCTATCAGTCCCTGATCACGCTCAATCTGCTTGTAGGGTCTCAGACAACAAGGGTCTGGATCCACAAGCTAATATCAATAATGCTTATAACACATGAAATTGAATAAGTTCATTCTTTAAATCATTTGGTTAAATAACTTGTGAGCTGTGCGTGTTGAAAGCTAGGCAGTATTATGACTGATTTCTTCATTAGAGGGATGTGTCACAGCCTACTGTGTGTGTGGTTGCATTAGCGCGGGATTGTGTCTCCTGTTAGATTTTCATTATGATCTCAAATGCCCAATTCATTATCAGAGCCGCCATGCTCCTTCATCCTCACAAAGCCTCCACTAATGTTAGAACTGCCTCAACGCAAGCCTGTACAATGTTGGTCACTCAATATGTGAGAAAAAGAGGCAGTGACATATTCAAACTATAGAAATGTTTGTGCACCATCTTAATTTACAATACTCATCCACTGCCCAGACACATCTAATACAAAAAGATAAAGGCATTATGAAAGAGTTCAGCAATGATAGTTGTTTGAGAGGTAATGTGAACAAAGTGACCGCGTAATTACTGCAACGTGCGTTTGATTCTAGATGCATAATCGGTTCACAATCAGTAGCACTATCACACCTCAGCCATAAAATAAAACATTTGTAAGCGAGTGGTTTTGATGATAGCGTCACTTTTATTCATTACTTTATTTACAGTTATTTTACCAGGCAAGACGACTGACAACATATTCTCATTTGCATGAACATTCTGAGCGGTAATAGGGGGAGGGGAGAAGGTGAATGAGCCAATTGAAAGCTGGGGATAATTAGGTTGCCATGGTGATGGAAGGGCCATATTAAAAATTGTTTTAAGGACACTCCTACTACCATAGAATCTTTATTGACCACAGAGCATCAGGTCACACGTTTAATGTCCCATCCAAAAGACGGCACCCTACCCAGGGCAGATGTCCCTTTCACTGCCCTGGGGCATTGGAATTTATCTTAATACCAGAGGGAGATTTGACAACCAGATGCCAAAAATCACAGAACAAATCTTCAAATAACAGCTGAATAGATTTACAAAATGTGTAAAAAATACAAAATACTTTTCTATTAGAATAACTCTCTTAATAACGTACATTCAATGTCCCTATATGTCCCTGTAGATTAAATGTAATTTTCCTTAAATTCAATGTCTACATGATTTTGGGAAATGATAAGACCATTCAAAACGTGATATTTACTTTTAAATAACAAAACAATACATTGTACTGTTGACACAGACCTCGATATTGATTCATATTGCATGTGAATGGGTGAATTTCACAACTGGGAGTCATTAGAAAGATGTTACTGTAACATTATGGCCCAAGAGAGATTATCATCTCTCTCTGCATATGGTTCAATTACAGACATGCATTAAATTAACCAATAAACATAGTAATGAGTCTGGTGAAAATAAGCAAAGGCAGAGCATTATTACATTGCACACACAGAAATTCAGCAAAGTCCATTAACTAGGTGATTAACTATCTTTAATAGGGAGATATCCTCTTCTACCCATGGGTTTTCCTGTTAATCTCAAACAGTCATTAACACGTTAACATTCATTTAGAACACTTGATTGGTTAATCACGCCACATACATAATTCAATCTAGATGGGCTCTCTCATCTCTTGCTCTCTGTCTATTTCTGTCGACCACCTCAGATTTTCTTTTAAGGCAGTGAAATGCAGTGTCACGGTCAGCGTGATAAATGGACACACTGTACATCTTCAAAGCCATGCTATGTTTAACCAGACAGGTCCACAGTTCATATGTCCACACTCGCAAGGCATGCACAACTCGGCTGCCGGATAGAGGTAACACAGTACATTATATGTATGGGTGAAGCACTTTCAACCTAAATCAATTCCTTCAGTAAGTACAGGGACATCCCCTGAAGCAATTTAGGGCGAAGCTCCTTGCTCAACCACACAGTCGGAATTCGAACCGGAAACCTTCCACTATGAGTCTGACTCTTTTACCACTGAGCCATGTTCAGCCCAAATTCAGGTCCATCATCATCACTTGATGGCGCGGGGCTGGGTGACAAAATCGCTATAAGCTCCAGGTAATATATGCACTGTGTGCTTTAAGCTACAGGTAATGTATGCACTGTGTTCTTTAAGCTCCAGGTAATGTATGTGCTGTGAGAGATGTATGAAAAAAGAACAGCAGGTGCCAGAGTTGATGTAGTGAAAAGCTACCGACTGAATCAGGTGTGCGATGGCGGTTCAAGCCCCGGCTCAGCCACTGTCTCTGCCCTTCCTCTCCGTTGCCTACCGGTACATGCCTTTCTCCCTAGCCTATGCTTCCAACAGTTCTGTCATTAAAAATAAAAACAAAACGATATACCCACCCCCCAAAAAAACAAACGATTACCCCGCCGAAAAAAAAACATATACCCACCCCCCAAAAAAACAAAACGATATACCCACTCCCCCAAAAAAACAAAACGATATACCCACCCCCCCAAAAAAAAATCGAAACTGAGCAGTCTTGGAGCTGATTCTGAAGTGCATTTGTGTCAGTAATTGCACACAACCAGTATTGAATGCAATCTCTATTAAATAAATAGGTATACAAAAATACATTTGTTCACTTAGGTTTCCTTTTCCCCAGTTATCTATGTCACTGCCTCGAAACACAACAGCATTGGACCGACTTTGCAATGACAATCCCGCATTTGCTGTGGAGTTGCCGAAGACGTCAGAGGGGAATTGACCAATTGAGAGGGGAGACAATCAAAGGTAAAAAAAAGGATAATCAGAAAGGAAATATTTTTAATGCAGTTAAATTTATCTGTTTGCCTGTTGTCAACTCCAGTTCAGACCACGGGCTTATCGACGATGCTAACTGAGGACACCAGATCTGTAGTCTGACGCTCTTTCACCCTGGCGTGCTATTATTTCATACGGATAATCTTCAACTGTAAAAAGGAATTACCTACATACATTACAGTTAATCTCTTTTGAAGAGCTTAAACTTCACCTCACCTGAAAATCTGATTTGCTAGGCGGCAGGGGGGGACAAATTAATGTAACAAGTGGACCTAATACTATTTACAATGGCATTACCCATCCCAGTCGGTCAGACTTAGCCCAGTTTCCAACATCCCTTTACCCACTTCAGATCAGTAGCTCAGAGCCTCGGATGACCTCACCCAGCTAGGAAAAGATTGACAGTAGAACCCCAGAGAGACAAAAAGAGAGCTGGACAGACAGACAGACAGACAGACAGACAGACAGACAGACAGACAGACAGACAGACAGACAGACAGACAGACAGACAGACAGACAGACAGACAGACAGACAGACAGACAGACAGACAGAGGGATCTTTGTAGACTTTTATGTAGATGGAGAACGGAGGAGAAGCATTTGGCATAATAAGAGACAATGCCTTAGAGGATAGCATGGAGAAGAGAAAATGTTTCAGTCTTTCTTTTGTTGACACAAATGCATCAATACTGGTCATTATGCCAACAAAGGAACACAATACTTTTTTTCTCGTACAAATCATTTTATCAAGAGGAGAGGGAAAGTCAATTAAAGCCTGCCCTCAGACACAGACAGGGAGGGAGAGAAACCAAAGTTACCGTTCTCAGTTTTCCCCCTGAATATATGTATTTCTTTCCATTAATAAATGCAGATTATAAGTAGTATTTTTCCATTTCCACTAAAACTTCTGTTTAAACAACAATTTCTCATATTATTCAATTATTGAGGGGATTATAAAAAGCTAAATTAACCTTAAATGGATTTATCACCCTAAAGGTAATTCTTCTTTCTCATAATCCCATGGGATCCTGGAGAACAACACTTCACATTCCACCCCACCATAACAATACAACCAGCAGGCTGATCTAGAACACCACAGCTGGAATGATACCTACACAATGGTAGCAAAGGGACATACAGTACCAAAAGCATTTAAAAAATAAATCTGCAGGACTGGAAGGCTGGAAGGCTGAACAAAATTAAATTACAATGGTCTTAAGTTGTTTCTAAATACAACACACTCACCACACCCCCTAAATTCAGAGCATATTATAACCCTACCACCAAGTCATGAATATGTATGACCCAGGGGAGGGGGGAGGGGCAGAAATGTATTGGTTTTAATCAACGCTGTAGCGATGATGAACGCAATCAGAGATAATTTGAATAACTAATGGAAAAGAGAAATTGCCCTTAAAAGGGATAACAATGTTTGAAATATGAATACATTTGCAGGCTCCTCAGTATAGCTGCAGACATTGGAGACAAGGCAGACAGAAACATTTACAGTTTAACCAAACAGCAGCACCATATATGGCCACCATGCTACACCGACAGGGACTGTGGATGCATGCCTGTGATTGAGAATGTCTGTAGACCTGTAATGTGTGTGTTTGATGGTTCGATGGACCGTGGGATTTGCAACTCCAACGTTGTGGGTTTTATTCCCACACAAGGTTGTGGGTTTTATTCCCACACAAGGTTGTGGGTTTTATTCCCACACAAGGTTGTGGGCTTTATTTCCACAGCGGGCCCTGCGAAATAGTACTGAGGAGATGCTCGCGATAGTGTCTCCATGACTTAAGTGTGTCAACAGGTGTTTGTTTCGGAAATCGAGAGAGTCCATGGTGAACTGTTCCTCTCACACAGTCATCGTGATTTGACTGAATAATCAGTGACGAAAACAAAAAGAAAGCAACATTACATGTATGAGCAAATGCTGGCTGAGTCTACATAATACAAACTCTGCCCACAGGGGACTGATAAAGACATAGCGGTTGGACTAGCAGCAACTGCATGTGATCCAAGCCTGTCCAACTCTGGGCATATGATGGACTTCCAACTAAACTCTAATGTTTGGTCCTTCTTGCTGTCCAAAACACCCCAGAAAGCAGGGCCCTTACTCTCTCCTAGCTCCTGTATAGCCTTATATCTGATCAATAATAGGCAGCTCACCTCCCTGTCTGTCTGTCCCTCCCTCCCTCCTTCAATTCCTCCCTCCCTCCGAGGAAGCACCACACCTGTCTGTCCATCCATCCTCCCTCCCTCCCTCTTTCCCTTCCTCCTTTCTAGGAGGCACCACAACTGCCTATCCGTCCAACTTCCAGCCATCGCTCCATTGATCAGTAGTGATGATCTGATTGATCAGCAGTGATGATCTGATTAATCAGTTGGCGTGATCTGATCAATCAGTTGTGATGATCTGAATAGCTAGCGTCATATAAACAAGAATCAGTATCTAGGCTTGTGACCACGGACGTCTAGTTCTCAAGCCGTATGCTGCTAATCTAATCGAACTTTAACCTTTAAGAAACAATGTCAAGGCTCCATGAACCACTCTCTGTCTCAGTTTTTAAGCTAAGAAAGTCTTTCAACAGAACTGTTACCCATTCCCCCCCCCCATTCCCTCTAATCATGCCTTGTCGGCAGCTCCGTAATTCCTTGGACAGATCTGTAGGATAGATCTGTGGGATGGCAGAGGGCACACACCTGGTTCATCCAACCACATGTCGCCCGAGCCGCCGATTCTTTTCATACCATGAATCCAACACGGATGCCTATAGTCGGATCATGCACGGGATGATTACGTTGACCAACTATACTTCTGCGATTGAACCCACAGGTGCCTGATCTGGACACAAGGAGTTGCTGCAGAACAACGTGGCATTATAGATATTCTGATTTATCTAACCCAAAATCCCGGGCAGCACTATGACAATTTGCACTGCCTCGTGCAGGAGGCCAGGGGAAAGTCAGTAAACCCATAGTCAGGCTCGAACCGGTGACTATCATGACGTAGAATGACGTGCAATGCAGCGCCATGTGGACCCCCCATTTAAATTTTTACAGAGATGTGAAACTTGCTGTTCTGTGTGCGAACACTAAAAAAGAAACTATACCTTACTGTATATTAGCTAATCTCATTTGTGGCTATTAATAATTAGGGCCCTTTTCAAATTATGTTAAGGTAAGCAGGCCAAAAAAATTGTCTTAAAGCCGCAGTGCAGAACTCTTACATATAAATGAATGTCCGTTACATTCCCGCCCTTGTCAAACCAGTTCACATAATGCTGATTAGACACAAGACTCTAGCCGCCAGGTCGATCTCTCTGTATTTGGCAGTAAACTGTGTTTTTATATTTGGTGTCTGGTGCGACATAAGTGATGTGTTTTACGTCACCCAGCAATGATTGGCATAACAGAACAGAAGAGGGGAGCAACCAGTGAAAGAAGGAGGGGCTAACGTTAAAGGAACCAGGAGTAAGCTGTAAAATGCTGCAGAAAAACCCAAGAAGCGTCTAAGAAAAGATTCTGATGCTCCAGATGAAAAAGTAACTTGGCATTTAGATGAAGGATTACAGTCTAAAAAGAAAGCGATCTATGCATAGGGATATATCATAAACCCACGTCAACAGTGTTTGTGTAATTACTCTCACTGCCAGAAGGGGGAGACAGAAATTCCACACTGCAGCTTTAAGTCTATATTTTATATAGATGGATATAAATGTTTCATTAACTTAAGTCTGAATATGGTCCTGGGAAATGTATTTCTTTGGTGGATTTGTGTGTGGGACCTGAGATGTTATGATGCACTGTTGGAGGCAGACTGTCTAATATATGGACAAAACCTTGCAGCAACAATGAGGTGTCCTGTTTTACAATGTTTTTGTATTTGTGTACATTTCTGATTTACGATGTCTGGCATATGGCTGGGGAGTGGTGGGAACACTAAATATACATACTTCATCTGTCCAAAGAGCTGCTAGCAGACAGAGGATCTGCCTCTACATCTCCTTTTTCATGTTTCATGGCTGCTTCTTTTATGGTGTCTTTACCTCGTTTCCTATCTCCTCTGTTCCTTCCTGTCTCCTCTGGTCCTTCCTGTTTCCTCTGGTCCTTCTTGTTTCCTCTGGTCCTTCTTGTCTCCTCTGGTCTTTCTTGTCTCCTCTGGTCCTTCCTGTCTCCTCT
>JACXGM010034172.1:0-12059 GCA_016801145.1 Umbra pygmaea | reverse complement strand
TGGTCTGGGAACTTGGGTGACCTCTGCTGGCCGGGGAACTTGGGCGACCTCTGTTTCTTTCCACAGGCCATTCGGCTGCTCAACATGGAACACAGACACTGATCGCAAATTGCCTGTTGAGCACTAACACTCTCTGGTCACTTTATGCTCTTTACATCTGATGTAGCAGAATTCAAATGCACCTTAAAAGCAATTTTCCATGCCAAATCTATAATATTTACTACTTCTACTGTTGTACATTTTCCAGACCACTGATCAGTACATAGCGTTTTATTATTATTATTACTATTGTCATTATTATTTAAAAATTCTTATGTTGTTGTAATTCTTGTTTATAAGCCCACTGCATAGAATCGCTGTGCCATGTCAAAAGAATTGTTCTGCATAGGATGATGTATGTTATTCGATGCATATGATAAATAAACAACTTTGACTTTGACTTTGACTTTGAGGTCGCCCAAGTTCCCAGACCAGCAGAGGTCGCCCAAGTTCCCAGACCCTCTCACGGTGTCTATGGCTAGCTTTCTACCAGAGATTTCTGCCTGCGTCGCTCCCGTATTCGTCTGGCCTCATCATGCTTTCGAAATAACAATCCAATTAACGATACATATTTTTTCTAACAGGGTACTAAATGTTTAGCTGGCTAATATGAGCTGTTATGCTGTAGGCTAACGTTCTTTTTTGCAGTAAATAGTACTAATCAGCCGATTGTCTTATGAAAATAACCAGCACATTTCTCCCAACATAGCAAAGCCACAACAAAACGAGGGAGAAGAACTATGTTACATGTAATAATGCAACTATATATTTTACACCACTGACAAGGGAAAAGTCACTTTTCATGGTACCTATGGCTAGCTTCTAGCCAATGCTAACTTTGTCAAACAACAGTTTGCATTTGTATTGCTAAAGTTGGAATACCTTACCTGTCCAGCAGAAAACAGGCAACTTTGGCATTGCTTTTGAAAACATTTTTCCCTCATTAGCGCCTTCAATCTTGAAAAAGCCACACTGATGTTTACCCAGGATTTCTGCCTTTGTCGCACTTGTACAGTATTTGTCTGGCTTCATCATGCTTTTGCTTCTTCAAAGCAGATTCACCCTCCATCGGCTCTTGTGCTAAATAATAGCTGTGGTCCTACAATTGTCAAAAATTCCACTTCAAATAAAGGAAAGCTTCTACTATTACCTAATACTTAGAAACATACAACTTCTTCTGTTGCTGCTTCTTCTTCTCCTCCTTCTTCTTCTACTGCTGCTACTGCTGCTTCTCTTTCAAGGTAGTGACGAAACACGCTCTGTAGGGCTGTTTGTTCGCTGAGGGCAATGGTAGAATCATGACGACAAAATACAGCGACCTCCATAAAAGGGGGTGCCCGCGGTTATATAGATATAAATGGCTCATTCTAAGGTAATGAAAACATAATGGTTCATTATGTAAGGTCTTTACACACCACTGAAAACATAGTTATGGATCTTGTTATGCGCTGCTCCCCAGGAGGGGAGTGGGATGTCAAACTCACTGCACAGGACACCCTGAGGCCAGCAAAAGAGGTATGGGGTCGTAGGTGCAAGCAAGGACACAGACAAAATAAGTACCTTCTCACATGGGCTTTTTATTGCCAAGGTAAAATATAACGTTAAATAATAATAATAATAATGTGGGAGGAGAGGCTGAGCTAACCCAATGTAAAGAAGTGATACAAAATCACCCCTAACCCTTACTAAACTAACACATACAATACTAAACTAACTGGCACTCGATCCAGGTGCCCTAACTGAAGTTCAGTGGGTGGGCGATCAGATCTACCCTAGTGTGATCTAGACAAGGGAGTTACCCTACGGGTGGTGTAAGCCCAAGGGCGTCTGGCCTGACACCTCCCCAGTGCCTCCTCTCCCCCGCTGTGAACACAATCAAGAACAAAGGGTTAACACAAATATACAGTTAAACACTAACACCACTAAACACACATACTATAGGCCTATCACTCTCTCTAACAAACAAACAAAGCTCACTCCACCAACAGTACTACCACAACACACACAATATTACCAAAACCTATACGCAGCAAAGAGCAACCTCACACACAGAGCAATAGCCCTTCCTTACATTACCAGAGAGAGTGAAAGAATGACTTAACAGGGGCAAAGATATACACTGAGGGGAAGAGCATGTTGGGATAGCTGTTGATTGATGAAACCAGGTGTATGGGATAACAGAGGGGAGGAGTCAGTGATAAGTGTTGATTATCTGAACCAGGGCCACCTATGGGAACACACAAACTGAACAAAGAACAAACACACACAGAAACACAGTACAGAAGACACTAACACAGACTAGGGTACACTAAACTATAATTATATAATTATATAATCAAGATCTTGTGATTGAGGTTTTATATATACTTATTTTGAAACTAAGATTTTTTATGCCTTAAATCTTAATATTGATTTAAAGATAGAATACATTTTATTTTATGATCAATTCTTGCAAACATCTAAACAACAAGAGATGTTTTAACCATTCTGTGCAAGTTTTGTATTTCACTGAGTAGGAGCCTGACTCCTGCCACGTTTGGAGTGATTCCATCTGATATTAAGCATCATAAGGGGAGATGACAACAGTCAACAGACGACAGTCAACAGAGAACGGACAACAGATGATGGACAGACTCTGGACTCATGAGAAACATCATGCAGACATACCAGAGGGGAGTTGCATATAATACCTTTAATGTTGAAACTTTGTTGTAAATTACTCTGACAAATTTAAGAAAAACAAATCTATTAGGAATAGAGAGATTTAGGTTTAGGGAAAGATTTAGAAATAATAAAGACATTTGTTTTTAACTTGATGTATATTTTTTTAGATGCTGAAGAAGGTTTGACAGTTAACAGAAGAATGCTAGTTGAGGGAAATTTAAGATGAGAATTTAGATGAGCTTAATTTAGGACTAGAATTAGAATGACCTTAGAGATGAAAGAATTCCAATGAAGTATCATAACATATTATTTCATAATGATTTGATTGTGAGCTTAAGCATTGTCTTCTCTTTTTGTTCCAGAAACATCTCACATGGAACATCTTTCTCAAATGCATGGAACCAATTGGACCTGAGAGATGAGGCAGCCGATGATCTGATCTTTCCTAGTAGCACTGAGTTATTGGAAAGTTTCCACACGAAAGTGACTGGAATACTTACATGGTTGATGAAGTCCATCACAATACATACTGACAGTTTGAATAAAGAATATGAGTTTTAGGAAGAAGAAACCAGCTCCAAGAGAAGAAACCGTTTAAAGAAGAAACTGACGATATTTTTAATTGTCCCAAATAGAGACAGTGTCAATAAGAAGATTGAGGTAATTAAGGTAATGACTTTCAGATGGAAAGTCAATGATTGAAGCTTTGGACCGGCGAGTCTGAAGACATGAACTAACAGTGAATAATGAGGATGGACAATGTTAAGCCAGGTGCTAGGAGAAGTTTCTAGGGGTTAGCTTACACAAAAATGTAGAATATAGTATGCATTTGTGATTAGATGTTTTATGTGACATGTCAAAATTAGATGAGTCATGTGAAATAAAGATTACTATCTCTTCTCTCAAATTTTGAATAGTCCCTGATTAAATGTCATCCAATTCTAATTAATTATCATTCAGTTCTCAAATACTACTTTCTCCTAAAAATCTCTTTCTACCTAGGCATGTCATATAAATCCTTTTTAATCTTTATTTCACATAATTCATACTAACTAGTTATGTACTTGCTTTGTACACATCTTAGTTGAGAGATAGATAATGCAGAGAAACGACAGATTGCAATTTCAGATGAAAATGAGTTGACTGACAACCAGATTTTGGTTGACCCTAATATATGATGTAATATGATTCTCACATCTGCTTACACTGACATACACGTGGATGAAAGCGTGAAAGACTTTTGACTGAGAACTATTCAAATGAACTACAGGTTTCTGAGATTTGTGGAACTATGAATTCTCCGGTTAATAATATGTATAATAACATCGGTACGATACATGAGAATTGTTATGAATACCCATGTATGATTGTTTTGAGGATGAATTGTTCATCCTGCTTGTTTCCACTGATTCCAAACTTAATCAGTGCGAGAGTTACAGACACTGTTTATACGAGTGTCCCATTGAGAATAATGGATTATGGAACATGGTGAAATGTATTTACTTCTTATTTTTATTGGATGTTTTATTGCAAACATATCTGTATGCTGACTTATACTTGGAAGGATTTTTCCAAGGTAATTTACATATGATTTTATCTTGTTTGGAACTTTAGCAATTGTATAACAACTGGAGGATTGCTAACTATTATGTATTTATATATAATTACTTTCTATTGAGATGTCCCTTGTGTGCCTTTGGCGTTTAAGGGACATGAGTAGGGTTTGTTGGGAAGTAGATTCTATATAATCATGTTTAAATACAGTTTGAACAGTTTAGAATGGTATTACTATTAGAGAGAGTTGTACAGCTATAGTTGGGGCCTTTTGGAGGATTCTAAGACATATAAGACAGACAGGGAGAATATTCAGGGTCAAGCCAGATAAGACTTTCCTTTAGGAGAGTAGACAAGGAACCAAGGCCAATAGTGACTTAGGACAGAGAGAGAGAGCCCTTACAGTTCTTATATTATAACATCAGCATAAGCAGTAGCTTATGGCTTAGGACTTATAACTTATAACTTTGTTATATATTAGACTGCTTATAACTATATGATCTATTGTAGGTTAGACTGTAATTACATCACAGGTCTAATACATGTAGATGACATTCAGACTAATAGAAAAGGTCATTTTACTGACAGGACATTAGACAGATAAGGGTTACTGAGTTATTTGATAAACAACTAGCAAGGCCCGTTGATCAGACGCTAAGACAGAAGTTAAGGTGACCAGCACATGTGCTCACATGAGACAGTCACCGGTCTGAGGAGATTCTTCTAGGAGGTGTGCGAACAACAATGCTAAGGCTATATAACCCAGTTCCATATGATCATTCGGGGCATTTTTTCCAACATGTCTTGATTACCTTGTTATGAAATGACCCTGTTTCTATAACGAGAAGTAATTTATTAAACGTTCTATTATCAACCACTACCTGACTCCTGAAACCATCATTTTAACAAAGATCTTACCAAGCCTGAAATTACCTTCTAACACTGTCAATATGCGATTGGAACTATAAAATCACTGTTGTGCAGCTCTCTTGTTCTCGCTGGTCCTTATTTTGCCAAACTGTTTAAATTGGAGATGGACGCCAGTTTGGTTGGGGCTGATGCTGTTCTGTTACAGGAGGATAGTTTTGGAGTTGACCATTCAGTGTGTTATTTCTCCCGAAAATTCAACCCGGCTTGGACTAGGTATTCCACCATTGAACAGGAGACCCTTGCCTTGTTGTTGGCGCTCCAATATTTTGAGGTTTACGTGGGCTTGAGTGTATTGCGCGTGGTGGTGTATACTGACCACAGTCTGTTAGTTTTTCTGGCTAGTATGTACATCCACGATCAGCATCTTATGCACTAGGCGTTGTTGGCCCTAGGTTATAACTTGGAGATATGGCATAAGAAGGGGTCGGATAATGTATTTGCAGATGCCCTGTCTCGGGGATAGAACGTGATTGGTTGTCCTGGTATAGCTGGTTAGTTGTGGTGGTGTTATTGTTTGTTGGTGTAGAGTGAGGATTGTGATTACGCAGTAGGCAAGTTGGCAAGGGAAGTTTATATAGCACATTTCATACACAATGGCAATTCAAGGTGCTTTACATGAACAGGAAAACATGACAAATTGAAACAGAAAGCAATTAAAATGAGAGGGAAAAAAACAATTAGCAAAATAGTACAGTTTAATAATAATAATAATAAAAGAGACTGCCGAACCATATAAAATATAGTGCAATCAGTTTGGACTTTATTCATTCCGCACAGTGTTAACTCAGTAAATGTATAGCTAAACAGATGTGTTTTAAATCTGGATTTAAAGGTGACTACTGTTGGAGCACATCTGATCTTTTCTGGGAGCTGGTTCCATCTGCGGCTGGCATAGTAGCTAAAAGGAGATTCTCTACATTTTCAGTGAATCCTTGGTATCTCTAGCTGATGTAATCCTGGTGATGTGAGTGGTCTGTTGGGTTTATATTCAATGAGCATATCAGCAATGTTTTGAGGTCCTAGGCAATAAAGTGATTTATATACCAGTAATAATACTTTAAAGTCTATCCTAAATGTGACTGGGGGCCAGTGTAGAGACCTGAGGACTGGCGTGATATGTTCATATTTTCTGTTTTGCATAGAATCCTGGCAGCAGCGTTCTGTATGAGCTGTAGCTGTCTTATGGTCTTTTTGAGAAGACCAGTGAGGAGGACATTACAATAATCCACCCTGCTGGTGATGAAAGCATGAACAAGTTTCTCTAAGTCTTGTCTGATAACAAAGCATCTAATTCTTGAGATATTTTTAAGATGATAATATGCTGATTTAGTTATTGCTTTAACATGACTACTCCAGAATCACACCAAGATTATGGACTTGATCTTTAGTTGTTTGACCCCTAGCATCAAGGTATGCGTTCACCTTGAGAACTTCATCTTTGTTTCCAAATGCAATGACTTCAGTTTTCTCTTTGTTTAACTAAAGAAAGTTTTGGCACTTCCAACTGTTAATTTCATCAATGCATTGGCATAGGGAGTCAATGGGGATGTAGTCGTTAGGCAATAAGGCTAAATAGATCTGGGTGTTGTCTGCATAGCTGTGGTAAGCAATTTGTTTCTTTCTCTTTTTTTGGCTCATTGGGAGCATCTACAGGTTGAATAGGAGTTACGCAAGAATTGAGCCTTGTGGGACTCCACATGTCATGGATGTCCACTCAGAATTATGGTTGCCTATACTCACATAGTAAACTCTCGCTTCTAGATATGACCTGAACCATTTTAGGACCATCCCAGAAAGCCCTACCCAGTTTTCCAGGCTGTCAAGAAGTATGTTGTGGTCAACAGTGTCAAATGTATAGTAGAACAAACTGCTTAGAATTAATATTTATCTAATAAAAGGTGTTTAATAATTTACTTCTGTGGAGAGGTCTCTTTCCTTTAGGGGACAGCCTGAAGGACCTGGACACTAGACATTCTGACACTCTTGTGCCTGTTGTAGGCTGCTTGCGTGTGTCACATGATGGTCAAAACCTACTGGAGCGGCACCTCTCTCAGATGATCCTGAGCCTGCTTGGCAAGGTGGGTCCGACTAAGCCAAAGCCCTAAGAAGGGTAACATAACACACAGGGAGATTCTCAAAGCTGCCATGGGAAACCTGTTGACCTGTACCTACCAGTGGGGATTCCGGTGGGGTATCTCCATCCAGGCAGTGTCTGGCTAACACTGGCTGCAGTAACCCATGGGTAGGAGGTCACACTCGGACAATCAGGGAGGGAGGTTGTATAAAGGTTTTATTGTGGCCGCATCAGTATAAGACAGATTTGGTCTGACCACTCAATAGAGGGTGAGATCAGAGGTCTCAACACCAGGTGTTGGGCATGTGTCTCGAAGGGAAGACTCCTCTCTGTAACTTAGAAAATAATTTAGACAAATGTTTTGTTGTATTTGTGTCTTACTGGGCTGCTTTGCAGTCCATCATGCAGCTGTGACAGAATAGGATATTGGGGGAGTGCAACCATTATACATCAGCTGGGATAATGGCTTGGGATGAATGAATGGGCTGATTTAGGAATGTGTGATTATGTTTTTTTGTAACCCACAAATTGATGCATGTGAGTTAATATATATATATATCTTTTTTTACTATAACAATAATATTCACTAAAATATCAGCTGATTATATGAGGTGTCTCTATAATGGAAGTATTGAATGGGGTAGAACAGGTATTAATAGAAGCCAAATACTTTTGGGAAATAAAAAAATAGCTACAAAATTAAACTTAAAATAATGTATCTTTGGAGTTAAAATACATTAAGCGCTACACAAATCGAGATAAGGGTAATTGGAATACTATTGGTAGTAGGTTTGATTGTACACTATATATGGCACAACATGCTTGGTGTTGGGGAAGAGCGCTACCTAGAACAGGGCTTGGGAGGGTGTGGATTGGGGTTGCGTTAAGGGGTATTGTGATATTTGTTAATTTGGGGAATTGACATGGGGAGGACCAATGGGGAGGACCAATGGGACATTTTGTACTTTCTAGCTTTCCAAATATTATGGTATATCATTAAAGATAAGCAATATTTAAGCCATATCGCTAAGGTGATTATAAAAAGGTATATCGGGATAAATAAAATGGAATTAAGGATCACAGTATGGTAACTGGAGAAATAAGTATAGCCAGCTATAATTGTAATGGATTAGCAGATAACAAGAAAAGAAGGGCAGTATTTACCTGGTTAAAAGAAATGGAATACAATATTTACTGTTTACAAGAAACACATTCAACAGCTGTAAATGACGTTTTTTGGAAAAAGGAATGGGATGGTGAAGTCTATTTCTCCCATGGACAAAGAAATTCAAAAGGGGTGATGATATTAATTAAAAATAATACTAATATAAATGTTGAAAATGTCTTTTTATATTCTGAAGGTAGATGGATCATTTTAAATATGGTAATAGAGTTGAAACAGATATGGATTATTAACCTATATGGTCCAAATAAAAATAATTCACTACTCTTTAAAGAGATATATGAGAAACTATTAAAACTACAGGCAACACGGGGATATATAATTATGGTCGGGGATTATAACACAACGTTGAACTCCAGTTTGGATAGAAAAGGTAATAACAACATAAACTATTGTAGTGGGAAATTAATGTTTATAAGATCCAAATATTGACTCCTTCAACAGCTGGTTTCTCATCCCTCCTGGGATGAATTAAGATTCATGGAAAAGGGGAAACCCCAATGTTTGTCACACATTTTAACCTGTACCTATGTGATTTTGGTTGTGATCCACCCATAAAGGGAGTTTGGTAGTATTACTTGTAAAGGTTATGTTGTCTCCACAGGGTTCTAGGAGAACACAAATGCTTGCTCCCCCTCTGGAAGATATTCAAATCCAGTTCTTGTTTTCTCCTATCCCAGCCAGTGAACTGATGCTTATTTCGTATGCAGCGGGAGCTTGTGGGCGGCCCCTCTCGAGGGGAAATATAAGTCTTTGTTTAAGGTTAAACTGATGAGATTTCTGTAACGACTCTCCTGGCGACACGTCTCTGTGTGCCATAGCAAATGTGTTGAATAAATGTTGTATTAGATAAACTGTACCGTATAAGACATGTTTAGATCTTAGGTCATATTTAGAAGTGTAACGACATGTAATTTCTTGGTATAATTGTGTAATTCTGTGTCCGGTTAAAGTGTTGTACTTGGATGCCCTTTAATTGGAATTAAATATTATTCATTTACTAAGTTCTGTCATAGACATTCTAAATCATTTCCCAGAACATCTCCGGTGGAGGATTAATGGGATAGTAGTTAATGTAAGTTATCTTGTTGCGGTCTGCTCTGAAGTTTCAGCGTTTATCACGCACACAGTTCAAGCTAGGTAGCCTATGCTCCTTTGTCTGACTCGCGGGCAACGTTTTAGTTTCCCGGGTCAATGTGGTATTTCTTTCCGTAGCTGTTTACACACGGATAAATGATCATTATGCGGTCAGATGGTTAGATAGGAAATATTCAACCACGACTATTCTATAAATCCTCTATAGGCATTTATTAAGCATTTCTCCGTTCTTAACCCAGACTATTGCAACGAGAGAAAAGGAAAAATATTAATTATTAATGCTTCAACTTCATAAATGCACATTAATTGTATCCTTTTACTCGTTACTACATTTTTGGTGCCCCCGTGTGAGGAAATCTGGCTAAGCTGAACAGTTTTTCGATCGGTGTGCAGGCAGAACGGCAGTTCATGGATTTATTTCAAAAGGAATAACCGGTCAAATCTGCCGAAAAGACGGGTTGTGTTTTCCGGGGATGGATTCGTACTGAGGATTCTGTAGCACCGGTGAGTAACTGTTCTGCAGGCTCAAAGAAATGTTTGCTTGTATTTACATATAGAAACACTGTATGTTGTTGCTAGTCTACTCATTTTTAAGATAAAATGAACATTGGAATGTTTGGGTTGAACAAAGAATGCATAGAGTCAGAGGACCCACAAATCGTTCTCTTTCTACAAGATTGGGAAAATAAAGTAAACCCTACACTCAAGATGTTATACGCACATGGTTTGGATATAATCGCTTCAAACGAAAGCATACTTAATTGGTATGCATCAGATGGATTGAAATGAAGTAATTGGAACAAGTACAAAAAGTTACACACAGCGCTTGGCTATTTCATGTTCAAAAACATTTCAGCCCTGACGAAATATAAAGGTAGTGTTAAGAAATTGATGGACGATAACCACAGTAAACTGATAGAGGTGGAACTCTTACAGGCTAAAGTGAATGCTTTTGACTTGGTTAAAAGAGATTTGGATCAACAGAACCAGGAATGGAATGACAAATTAAAGGCGGTAAAGACTGCATTGAGACAGAGTCAAAAATATGTGACCACTTTAGAGAGCTGCTGTGACACGTTAAGAATCCTGATAGCAGCCATCAAACAAAAGGCCGCGGGAAGTAAACACTCAGGGAACAATAGCCATTCAGAGTCAATGGAAGACTTGATAACAAATGCGTGCAACGCAGCATGGTCTAAAATGGAGCAAACTGACACAGACGACCCAGCAGTTTTCCCTCAATCCCCGCAGGCCGTGGGGGGGGGGGGTCAGTACTGGAAAAAGCAAGAAATCAGCAAAAATATCTGTGCTAAAAACTATTCAGGACCACGAGGGAAATGAATCACGAGTAAGCAGAAGGTTAACTTGCGACGAGTGTATCACACACAAGAGTGTTATCGGAATGTTACCGAAGAAAGGGCCGTTCGACGGTTACTGGAGAACAATACTGATGCAGTCTGAGGTGTACAGTTTAGAGCTAATAGACATCTGGCAAATAGTAGTGTTTACTATCCCACATGATCTATTGCACAAAATGTCAGATGAGTTGCGAACGGGCCAAATTATGATTAGGCTAAACAACGACGAAAGTGACCAGCAAGTTATGTCACGACTGAAAAACAGTCTGTTAACATTGCGGGGTCTGACATCCATGGCGTGGAACAAAATATCAGAGATCATACAAGGCAAACAACCTTTTGAGACATTTGCCGAATCCGTTTGGCAACAGTTTCAAGAATATAGTGGAATATAAAACCCGATTCGTGATTCTGAAATACTTTTGGATATGCTAAAAATGAATGCCGGCCCACACGTGCAACGAGCATTAAATATGGGTCCCCCACTGAAAACGTTTGATTCACTGGTTGAGTGGGTTATGAACATTGAAAAGAGGTTAAAGGTCACAAAACCAGAGAACAAACGTATAGCATCAGCTATGTCCCTGGAGATGAATGGGGGAAGTGAAACAACTTCAGCGCACCCAATAGCACGCTGTTCATTTTGTCACAGAAAAGGCCACATCAAAGCAAATCGCTACCGGAAAGAAAAATGGAGCAATTCTCATGGTGGACACACCAAAAGTAGGCCTAAGAAAAAATCTTATGCTAACTGGTTGCTAGACCAAATAAAACAATTGCTTCAACAATATAATGGGCAACTTACACAGGTTGGGGCATTTCAGACTCCACAAAAACTCTCCCACCCTATAGGAAATAGTGGTATGAGATCGCCTGTTATACACTCAGAACCACTGCTCTAGAAGCAGATTGGATAGGGGTCAAGGCTATTAGCATGGGGGGTCTGCGTTCAAAGGTGTAAACTGTTACCGGAGCCACACTGCTCCAACCAGGGTTTTCAGAGTACTAATTGAGGTATGGGTCGCTGATGGTCAAACTGTAAGCTAATTTGCAGCAGGATTCATTGGTTACAGAAATACCACGGAGTGTTCTAGGTGATAGCAAATCTCTGGGCTCACTACAGAAGCCCACTATAAAAATGTATCATTAACATGCCTTT
>JACXGM010034171.1:0-12059 GCA_016801145.1 Umbra pygmaea | reverse complement strand
GAGGGATGAGAGGCAGTTTATATACTTTTTGGGGTCAGAGTTGTACCGGGGGATATGTGATGAGGGATGAGAGGCAGTTTATATAATTTTTGGGGTCAGAGTTGTACCGGGGGGTGTGACTAGGGATGAAAGGCAGTTTATATAATTTTTGGGGTCAAAAAAATGTAAAATGTAAACAACACTGGTGTACAAAAATACAGCAATATAACCTTCCCATATATTGATGTCCGTGAGAAAAGTGACACGCACATTCTAGACTTCCTGAATGGATTTCATTGCAGTTGGGAGCTGGTCCTATTAGCCTGAGCAAAGGCCTTTTCCTAAGCCAAGTGTAATGTCAGCAAGAGGTTAACTAACAATAAAGAAATCTGCACATTATTTCCACAGTAACATATTTCTTCCAATGAAATGTGTACAAAAATAACAGTGAAATGTTTAATATAATCTCTTGGATATAAAAATGTATAAAAAACCTTCCATCCAGATATGATTCTTTTTTATTTCTTTAAATCATACAGTGTACCCAGTTCTGTGACATCTATAGCCAGTTGAATAACAAATTGTGGATCATATGTTATGCAACCTCTGTCACAACTAAATCCAAGCCACCATCAGGAGTTCAGAGGTGTCTTGTAAATTCTCTAGAACAGTTGTATGCCTAATTCAACATATTGATAAATCAACAGACACCTACTGTAAACTCTTTAGTAAACATTCTTTTTAAGTTTGCCTTTCCCAGACTAAAGCATTTTCTCTTTATGCTCAGAGGTTTGTAATAACCGCTGATGACCATATCATGTTTAATGGATCTTGATTTGCATTACAACTTGATCTAAAGTGGAGCACTGCTTCAATCGGATGCCCAGGGGTGAAAATTTGTTTAGAAGATGAAAGACAGAGGGAGGAGGGGCAGGATGGGGGGAGATGATGGAGCAACAAACTGAGAGCCTATTTAGATTGCGAAAGTTGTCAAAAAGGAAAAAATTATTGTTCACGTAATTTGAATAATAATTTCCATACTGGTTCTATTTACATTGTCATGTCTCGTGACGTCATTCTCGCGGTTATAGGTGTGTCATAGAATGTGCTGTGAGATATCTCGAGCTGGATGCGTGAGCACTTCGTATAGAAACCAGACCAGCCGACTCATCTACAAGTGAACAATTTCCCCGCTATACACATTTCTCGAGATGTTCCTGAAAATTGCATTATATTTGCAAAGCCCCTGGTGGGCTCTTTCGAAAACATATAGCGGCTATTTGATACAATAAGATCTTATCTAGTCCCTAGCTTTTCCCGATATGTCTAGTATACGTGGCTGAAAGTGCTCGTAATGTAAACGGGCACTGAGCAAGGCAGTTAGGATTCATCTTCATTGTAAATGAGTAAGAGACAGGGTCAGACAGGCAGACAGGCAGGCAGGCAGGCAGGCAGGAAGGCAGGCAGGCAGGCAGGCAGGCAGGCAGGAAGGCAGGAAGGCAGGAAGGCAGGAAGGCAGGAAGGCAGACAGACAGGAAGGCAGGAAGGCAGGAAGGCAGACAGACAGACAGACAGACAGACAGGAAGGCAGACAGACAGACAGACAGACAGGAAGGCAGACAGACAGACAGACAGACAGGAAGGCAGACAGACAGGAAGGCAGACAGACAGGAAGGCAGACAGACAGACAGACAGACAGACAGACAGACAGGCAGACAGACAGACAGACAGGCAGGCAGACAGGCAGGCAGACAGACAGACAGACAGACAGGCAGACAGACAGAAAGGCAGACAGACAGACAAACAGGAAGGCAGACAGACAGACAGACAGGAAGGCAGACAGACAGGAAGGCAGACAGACAGGCAGGCAGGCAGGCAGACAGGCAGACAGGCAGACAGACAGACGTTGACAGGCAGCAACAGAGATAAAGAGAGAGGGGTTTCTCATTAAGTCTCTATTAAGTAGAAATATAAATCAAGCCTGCAGAGGTTATTCAAAGTCAACAAAACCAAGCTGAGCTTTGTGCGGAGCTACAGTAGCTAAACCTGTTGGATACTCTTCTAGCAAAGGTCACATGTGGTGTGGCTAAACGGTTAATAAATGTGCTCTAAAGTAATCTACCCTGTGGCTGCAGCGGCAGTCGACAAACGCTGATTAGCATTAATGATAAAAACTGCGGTAATGAATAACTAGAGCGTATTGAAATCCAACTTTTTTTGATGAAGCCTGACTTGAGCAAGCCTAGTTGAGGGTTACAATTTACTATGACATCCCTCCTTTTAAATGTTTTAGAAAAAGGGTTGCAACTGTTCATTGGGTAGTACTCAAAGCTGAAAAGGTGGAGGGGCATGGCTGCTACACCATGTGTTAATAGCATAAAGGGAACTGCATGTGGGCTTAAGCCTTGACTGTATACAGCTAGAGGCATTTGGCTACTTTACAAGACCTCTCCTCTCATCTATGAGAGTAAAGCTGGTTGGTCCAGCGGCACTTGTAGAGTCCCCTTTGCTGCCCTGGGGCATACTCTCTGATACTGCCTCCGGTGCACATGTACCACAGCAGCATGGGTCTGAATCCAACCCACAGTTTTTTCAGCAATAAACCTTTTTTCTCCTAGGTTTTCCTACAGTCTCTATCCAACAAAGAATTAATTGACAGAAAGTACATATTTTTGAATAAGAGTGAAAGCAACGATTTCCATCAACCAAAGCAATAAAAGCAGCAGTCCCTTCCATAGGGTAATGTTATTAGCTCCTACTCCCATTCAGTTCCCTTGACAAGCCTGCAGTTAATGCATCTTCCCTACTGGGGGCCATTCAGCACATAGGAGAAGCCAGCTCGTTATCGTAAATTTCACCAAACCTGATTAAATAATGTGAAATTAACACACAACCTTTCCAAAATCTGGTTCTGTGGCAACAAGCATTTGCTGTTCCGTTTTTGCTTTTGGATTATATTCGTTGGTATAATCCATTTGTTATGTGAAAACGAACAAAATCTTTGTTTACGAACTATCACTACACTTATCACAAACTATTTACGGACTTTCAACCTTCAAAACAGTTCCTGCCACTGAATTCCATCTGATTCTGAATCCCCAGGCTGTATAGATGTTCGCAGACATCTGATTCATCTTTCTACACTCCAGGAAAGCATAATTACACAACTTTATGTCTGACATAGCCTGCGTCTATTTACATCCTGATCGCACTGATTCACCAGAACGACACTCACTTGATTGACTGTAAATCCATCAAATCATAACCGAACAATCTGAATTCAACCTAGGTAGACAGCCAATGAGCTGAGCTTTTCAGGCATGTTTGGTTTATTCTTGTAAGCCAAAACCTACATAAACTACAAGCATGCATACCCGAGAAAGTGACACGGAATTAATGATTGACTACAAGCTCTCCACACACGGAAGAGATTTTTGTAACCATATCATGCCATTTGTATGAATGTGTTTTTGTAAGAGTATTAACTTTTTTGTAAATATATCATTTTTTTATAGTTATTTATATGAACATGATTAATTTGGACACTTGGGCACAATCGTAAAGGACACTTGGGTCTTCTTACAGAATAGTTTTGTTATAGTATTCAATGTTTTTGGCAGTTTATTGTATTCCGTTGAACTGTTAAGCATGTTTAATTAAGAAAAGAAGGAGAAAATTGCAATTACTAAATGATTTGCCATACATTCAGAATCGTAAGAATCGCAATAAATATCGTACCGGCACAAAATAATTGTGATAAAGTCATATCGTGATGTCCCTTGTCTAGAGGGTTGGGGGATAGACAGTGTTGGTCTGGCTCACAGTAAAAATAATACATTTTAAGGAGTAACAAAGCCTTTTGCGAGGGATCTTGTTTCCCATATGTGTTTTTTGCATTAGTAACCTGTTAAAACACATACTCCCTTACTGTCCTGCAGGAGAGCTCTCGCTGGTAGTAATTTTGAACATTCGCGTTATTATTGGTTCTTTAGATGTTAACGCTTCATTCATCCTTTGCATTCTGCATTTCAGTGTACTGCTAGCATATTTTCGTTTGTTAGTTTTCCCTATTAAACAAATTATCTTAGTAAACAAGGCAAGTTCCTGGAGAGCTGTGTTCAGGTGTTTGCATTCTGTTCCATCTAAATTAATTACTTAATGATGTTGTAGCCCACAGTCGAAACCCTTCCAACAATAAAAAAAAATCACACTTACCTCACTGCGCCCAGACCTGCATTAAATTGGCACAGGGTTTCCCGCAGCACCTTTCTGTCAAGGCGGCCACCCAGACAAGACCCGATGGCCGCCTTAACTGCACAGTCCCCAAAAATAAATGTGACGCGTGATATGCGTCTGGCCTGCACCATCTGGTGGTATTTTAATGTCATTGTGCTCTGTTAAGTGCGCAGCAATAAACAGTGAACGTGATCATCGTTGCGTATTTCGATAATGTTGTTTTGCACCCCACCCCCCGGGGACAAACCAAACTCAACCGCCTTAACTAACACATTTTCTTGGGGAAATCATGTGGCATAATCAGCTAGTCATTGTTTTACAAATTTGAACCATCCCATCGATCCCCCAAACACACGTTGATTGGATTAAGCAATTGTAGACAGCTGAACTGGCAGACACTATTCATACTGTGATATTGTTTTACAAATGACCGCAAAAAACGTCACCATCTCTACAGCCCCCCACACAACCCCCCAGACATGGTGAGAAAATAACCGTGAAAACACAGGGCCTTCTCCGGAGGACCTCCCTACCTAGTGGGACCCAATGCACGGTGTGCCTTGCGGGTCTGTCAATTACACCGGCGCACCCACATAATCACTCCAGTCCTTGCAACCAGTGTGTGAGTATGGGCATTTGCTTTCCCTCCAGTCATGAGGGAAGAAAACGTAACACCAGCGATAAGTAAAAAAACAGAACAGCGGGGAATACAACCCTTAAGCCTCATTGTGGGACTAGCTACTAACTCAATAGCCCTAACCCTATATCCTGCCTAAGAGAGATGCTGCAGTAGACACAGAAGGCTGGATGATGCTCAGCCTTTGGCACATTGCCACATTCCACATGGAGACGTCATGTTCTGAAGGTCAGGCTCCACTCTGGCGGGCACATGACAGAGTCCCCAGCCAACATGGCAACCATCAATCAGCCCCCCAAAGTACACTCCCATAATGCTTTGACGGGGTAAAATCATCACTCCCAAAGAGAAGATCAGTAGCTATAGTCAATATTTGATGAAGCCATTCAGAAATCAACCAATGCTCCATGGCACTGTTTTCCAGAGCAGCTGTGTCATAGAAACTGAGAACAAAAGAAAACCCACAACAAATTGATGCGGCTGGGTTATGGAGCAAAAGTCGGCTGCATCTCAATAGCGATGGTCTCCAGAATACATCGAGGTAGCGGTGGGGAACTTTCCACCTCTCTTAGCCCAGGGCCGATTAAAGAAGGTAAATAAAGCCATGAGGCTATTTAAATGACCGCCGGCAGTGATGAGAGTGCAAAGAAAAGAAGGGGCAGCGGCGATCAATGCTGACTGGGTCACTGAGCTATTGTGGCGTGCCCTAGCTGGGCAGGCGACCTGGCAGAAGGTTAATGAGAGCTGTAAATTAAACAGAGCCTGGTGGATCTTTAGCTCATGTAGCACAAGAGGACACAGAAAGCCATTGAGGCCTGGCGCCACATAGTAATACAATCTGTCTGTTAGGGAATGTTGTTTCAATAAAGTTTAACTCTTTAAAAAATATTTTTTCTGTCAGAGTGTATTGATTGTTGTCACTAGCCCTTCATTACAAACAAAGGACAATTTGCACAACTTCATTTCTTAAAATGTGATTTTAAGCCTAATCCAAGTTTAACTACATTGGTAACCTCATGCATAATCAATACCTTAAACTAAGAGCTAAATGTTGACTTTTGGGCAGTGGAATAAGAGTTTGTGTTGATAGAATTAAGGGTTAACAGTGAATCAATACTGAGTCTGATAACTAGGTCAAAAAGGAGCAATCCTATTGGCCCATGATTAACTCCAACATGGGTTTAGATTATGGCAGCTTACATTTACACTTTAGTCATTAAGCGCTGAGGTTCTCAAAATGTGGGCTTTGATTGGGGGTGTGCGAGTGAAAAGTTAAATTGCAAAAAAGTCAAATATGCCATGTCCTGAAACATCGATGACCTGTGTTGATTTGTATTCCCAGAGTCAGACTAATCCATTTTACTGAGTAGGGTATTTGGGAATAACTGTATTATTGTATATGGAGGTCACTCATTTAAAGACATTCCAGACGTTTTTTTACAGACAGCCTGAGGAGCCAATTGAGGTTTTTGGAACCGCGACGTGAGCTGCAGCTGAAATAACAACAATTTGTCAATCACAGATAATAACAATCCACACAAAAAGTACTCTCATCCTACCAAGGTCTTAATCAGAATATTCTTCATAGATGTGACAATTGGATGCCTTTTTAGAACGTGGGGGGGCGCGAGCTGTAATTACAATATAAAGGTGGGGCGCAAGATAAAAGTTTGGGAGCCACTGATTTAGCGAACGCTCTTATCCAGAGTGACTTACAGTAAGGACAGAGATATCCCCTGGAGAAACTTAGGGTGAAGTGCCTTGCTCAAGGCCATAACACAATTTGTTCAAATCTCGAATAAAGATCTGACTCCCCAACTACTGAGCCACCTGACACTGCGTTACAAAAGTT
The DNA here is from genome assembly GCA_016801145.1 of Umbra pygmaea. NCBI lineage: Eukaryota > Metazoa > Chordata > Actinopteri > Esociformes > Umbridae > Umbra > Umbra pygmaea. The sequence goes on along the minus strand of JACXGM010034171.1, from coordinate 5,355 downwards.
TAATCCTGTAGACCAACAGGGTGTGCAGACTTGAGTTCAATACGTCAACTGTTTAGACTAATTAGGTATGTTTCCAAACCCTACAAATCTCCAGGATCAAAGGTAAAAGGACATTATGAATGGAATGGAAACATGCATGATATTTGACCACAGCAATATAGAGTAAGAGTGAATTCCGTGTTCACTCTTGTGTGCAGAGGCCTTGAGGCTGAGGTAAGACGAGGCTTCAGCAGATGACATCACCCTAAGTAGAGGAGTACACAGGAACTGCAACCATGGTTACGGTTTGCTTTCACACCAAAACACTTGGAGTGACACTAGAACACTGTCACGAGAATGTATAAAGCAGAACATACATTACATTGTTCTTAGACGTCAAGGTCCATGAAGCAAAATTTAAAGATTATTACATTCATACAATATGGATATGTAAGCATTCATCAATAATTGTATCCACATTATTTTGGCCTTACAGCAAAGCCAAACAATAAAAAAAATGACTGACAGAATCCAATAAGAGCGTTTATCATAAACAAGAATAACAAAGAGGCACCTGCCCACAATAAACTCAATTGTTGTTTTGAATACAAGCCTGTAGCCTTCGACAGATAACTTCTAATTCCCTTTTCCTGTAGCCTATGGACAGAACAATAGTTCTCACTGTTTCTGAGCTGTTCAGTGATGAATTCAGCTCCTAGATCAATGAGTTGATGGCATCAGAACCTTCAAAATGATTGTGTGTCTATGAAGAACAATCCTCCATTTAGAGATATAAACACATAAATATGTCTAAATAAATGTCAGAGCTGACAGACGCATAGTGTGTGTATGTTTACTATGTTTACTATGTTATAATAATACAAAATACCATCCAATAAGTTTCCAAGGAGATCATGCCATTTGGACTAGCTCGACTTCCAAATATATCCTCTCCATGACAGTTCCTGTCCTCCTCATAACTCCTAGTCTGAGAGTCTGCCGTCGATTTCCATAAAAAACCCATCAGGTGAGCAAACGGGGCAACAATAGATTAGGAAAAATGTAGGATTCTGAAGGAAAAAAATGTAGGGAAAAATGTTTGTGAAATCACTAGGGTGTTCAATAACATTCAGTGTTCCAATGGATTATTAACTCTTCAGTTCTCCATCATTTCCCTGTTTCTTAGAGCTTCAGCAGGAAACAAGAGGTGTTCTCATACAGCAGTGTCTCCCTTTTCTCACTAGAAGCCTCCAGCACAGCCTAGAGCTGTGACACACTGGAAAACCAGTGACCTTTTTTCTGTACACCAAGTAGATCAACATGTTTCCACAAAGCACTACTCACCATTTTTAACATTTCTGTAATTTTGCAGAGCTTCATATCTACAGCGAGGTACAGATCGTGCATGCATATTAACATACCTAGGTCAGACAACCATAAAACCTGGTAGGAGCAAGTAAACCTTAATAAATTATCCATGATGTCATGCTTCACAGCCTACAGGTTTTTCGTGATGTTGGGGGAGCTGATAAGCTGAGCTGGATGTGTCACGATAGGGACCACGTTATCACGAAGCCGCACCCACGTGAGTTTGTAAGACATCAAGCTTTGTTTATCCAGGCAAGCAGTGTCTGGAAAGTGAGAGTGAACAGTCCAGCCAGATACAAAAGGTGTCGACACAACTCAGGTCCTTCCAAGGTGAGGAAGTTTGTCAGGCAGGGAGCTTCCAATCGCATAGGTTTTCAATTTGTGTGATTTTCCACAATTGTTCCTTTTTGTTATTGTCCAATCAACTCCTGTTTGTATGTATTTTGACTAAAATTAAGAGCAGAACAGTTCACGAAGAGAACTGTATGTCATTAAAGCTAGTAAAACGTAAATTACAGATCTTCTCTGAACTTCAAACCTCAAATAATCCTGCCTATGAATAGACCCGTTAATACATGGCTCCTCTGACAACAGAAGAACGCTGGTTACTGGCTTCCTGGTTTGTCACGGCCAATCTGTCCCACCTGAGTCCCCTGCTGCCTCCAGAGAGATGAAACCCTTCGCCTGTCCTTACAAAACTAATCAGCGGAGCAGCCAGTAGATGCCTCTCTCACACACACACACACACACACACACACACACACACACCAGCCGCCTAGTTGAATATTAAACAGTGAGCCACAGTAGCGTGCCTTCTCTCGTCATCTTCATGAATGCACCAATTAGCTTGGCTTTGATTCCCTGTACAATGACTCGTAATCTACAAAGCCCTGACGATGCTTTGGACGCTTCATAGACACTGACTAGCTAATTAACCCAGTCTGAGCGTGTGCGGAAGCAGGAAAGAGAGATGATGTGTGGGCTGAGGTGAGAAAACAGCAGTGAAGAGAGAGAGACAGAATGATGGAGTGAAGAGAGAGAACCAGACAGGAAGGGAGGGAGAGATAGATAGAGGAAGACAGAATGTGACAAGCGTTAAAAAGCCCATACTCCACCACGTCCACAGGAATATTATCTCCTTAGTAAACCCCTCAGCCTACTCCAAAATATCCAACACAAGTATTAGCTCCCTGACATTCTCTGAAGTAACCACAGGTCACTCAACACTCACATATTCATGTCACTGTCAGGAACATCACATCATACCCTGTATATCATATCTTAGTGTGAAATATTAACCCAACTCACAGTAAAATGGTGGCCATTAAACCAACACACGGTAACGATAGGTAGCTATTATCCCAACACACGGTAGTTATTAAACCAACACACAGTAATGATAGGTAGCTACTAAACCAACACTCAGTAAAAAGGTGGCTATTAAACCAACACATGGTAATAACAGGTAGCTATTAAACCAGCACACAGTAATAACAGGTAGCTATTAAACCAACACACGGTAATAATAGGTAGCTATTAAACCAACACTCAGTAAATAGTTGGCTATTAAACCATCACACAGTAATAATAGGTAGCTATTAAAACAGCACAAAGTAATGATAGGTAGCTATTAAAACCAACACACGGTAATAATAGGTGGCTATTAAACCAGCACACAGCACAAATTCTAGATGGTATGCATCTCTGTAACTTCACCAAATTTTACAGGGTCTAATTTTAAACTAGCACCAGAGATGCTTGAGGAACCATTTTGTCTGTCCACCTGTTGGCTTTGTTTTCCCTCATATTTACTATGTTTCAAAACAAATTCTCTAAACCTTTATAGAATCGAAATCCATTCATGACCAGTGGAGTTGGATGTTATTAGAATTACATAAGTGAACACAACAGAGACTGTGTCTTCACTCCAGACTAGCTCAGGCTGTGACCTGCCAGCTACCCAGGTCCCTGCAGCCTGGCTCTGTTTAAGCCAACTGTGTACTCCTGCACAGTATTGGGTCAGTGGGTTAGCGCTTAGCGCCGGGCTACACCGTGATAAGCCTCAGCCCCCAGTGTCTCCAATCTGTCTGTAGGATATTAGCCTAGTCACCATTAGAGGTAGCATATTCCTTCCAGAACTTCGGCATCAACAAATGGAGGGATGCATGTAGGTGAAGGGAAAATACACACAGAACTGTCAGATGCAACCACCCCCCGCCCATCCTCATGACAGAAATCATAAATATATTATAGCAAGACAAACCGTATTGGGGTCTTTCTATAACACATCATGTTCAACTTCATATTTTCTTAAGCTAATACTTTAAATACATAAAAAAAGTTAAATCAGCTTGACACAAGTTGAAATGAGGGGAAAAAATATTGCAGGACAACAGTTTCACTGTGGACATGTTTTTTAATCCTGGTCACAGCATAATAACTGCATGTGGTGGACGGGTAGAATGTTGGACACTGCTGCTTTGTGACACTGCGCTCTAGTGACTCCTTGTGGTAAATCAAGGACCTTAACCGTGGTTGTTGGCTGGGGACTGATTTACATGACAGAAATACTACCACTTAATTTCCTTTGGCAATCCATGACTCCATTGGTTTAGTTGCCATATTTCACCCACCCTGCAAGGACCATGGTCTAACACTTTGAACAGATTATGGCAGACAAATCAATGTTTGGTCGATATGTGAGAATCCTTATGTTAGTGTGTGAAGGGCCACACTGGGCTAGACTCCAGCATCTGCCACAGCTGGGCTCTGCCTTCTGCTCTTTAAAGGACTGCCAGCTCCCTTCTTCCACTCAGATTCACACAATCCCCACCCCTCCCACTCTCATCAATGCTCCTCTATTCTCTGTCCTTCACATTTCCCTCTCCAGATTTCTTCCATCTCAAGCCTTCCTGCCGACATCTCCCAACCCACTGCAGCCTCTATCCGCATCAGTAAAATCCCAGCAGCTGGCTGAAGGTCCTTCACTAATCCTCTGAGGGTTCTGGGTAATGAATGGTGAACTGTGAGCCTGGTGCCTAGCGCCAGCCCCTCGTTTCTCTTGCCTCTCTGATTCGCTGAACCTTCAGTCAGTCTCGTGAGCCTTTCCCACCCACCGTGCGTGTATGCTGAGCTGTGTTTTCACAAGCCAACTGTACACCGCTGCCCTATCTGTTGTTCAACTCAACCCCCTATAGAAGTGGGCCAGGAGAACATTATCTGCTTATTACCAGCTAGCCTGCTGTGAGATAATGACTTAGTTTCAGAGATGCAAGATAGAGGGTCTGAGGAAGAAAGGAAGCTCAGAGGATAATGAGAGAGGTAGAGTGAGAGAAAAACCACAGATCTGCGTATATGATAAAGCTCCTTTGCGTTAGTCAGATGTGTAGCTCCCCACCAGAGCCCAGAGTTCAAGCCCAGAGTTCCTCCTACTGCACTACCATGTTTGCTTGTCTAACCCTCTGTTTACTAGGGTCAAAAACCCCCACACAGAAAAATGTATTTACGTTTAAAGCAAGAGAATGAGAGAACTTGTGACACTTAAGTTCTTCATACCCATGGACGTTGAGAGGACATTTTGAACAGTAAGGATGCAACCCGGTAATAAATCAGGTCATAACTCATGTGGCGTAAAAACCACGCATCCCAAAACCAATTAAAGCTCTACGACAAACCGTGTCAATTAAAAAGCGTCCTGTGATGCACACCTCTCTGGGGCAATGGGGCAAACTCTGAAGCTCCAACAAACAACTCAATAAGCCCCATTCCATGTGTCGGTGCAGGAAGGCCTGTTACATTCATTCATTACTGTATAGAGATTGCTAATGTGTCGTCATCAAGACATATTCCCGCAAAGAATTTTGGGAATCTTTGGCACAAACTTAAGGCGCCCATGCTAACTGTATTTTACTTCAAGTCTTATAAATATATTTTTATTTAACAGGCTCATGCACCAGTAGCTCCAACAGTGTTCTACTAGAAAGCGCATTTAGTAAGACCAGTAAACGA
>JACXGM010034170.1:0-12060 GCA_016801145.1 Umbra pygmaea | reverse complement strand
CAAGTTTACGTTTTGATTTCAAAAGTAATCATGACGAGGAATCAGGTTCCCCGGGCAGAGTATGTGAGTGCTGTCGGCCCAGAGGTCTCTTGCTCAATATCGCTCCAGTAGGCTACCGCTCCAGTCGCGCTTACTTCACACAGTCAGGACATGCCCAGCCTAATGAGCCTCTATGTGTGTAGGTTACTTCCCTGCAGATTAGTCTTTATGGAATATGAAAAGACAGGCTCTCTCTCGCAAAGACTACTGTATGCGTGCAAATGCGATCAGAAAGGAACGAGGTGCGTACACTATCTACTGGTTAGACCGAGTTATAAAATGATCAATTAAAACATTTAGTTCATTGTCTTTGTATTACGTTATAGCCTATAGACTTTCGTTGTGTGACCACATGGAATCTTTTAAGTTTGTTAACATTTCAATTCATCTTCACTATTTATAGAAAATACATACAGTACATTTGTTTAATGAGATTGTCTTGTATTAACATTTGTATATTACTGTACTTTAAAAACGGTTTGTTTTTCGTGTAGGCTACATGGTCATTGGACAACCGCTCAGTGAGCTAGGAGCAGGATTTCCAAATGCTCACTCCACTCACTTTGCCATCTCTCCACGTAATGGCCAAGTTAGCGCTGAGGTATCTGTGCATCCCGGCAACGTCAGTCCCCAGAGCCGGTGTTTCTGCGGCTGAACTGACGGTCAAAAGGTTGTGATCGCGTCTGACCCCAGATCATGTCAATGCTTATCTTTCTCAACAAAAATCAGTAAACTGGGGCAGAAGTTGTATGTGAGTTACTAGTTAATTTTATGAGGCTTTGTTAAGTAGCCTAATTTGTTAAATAGCCTAATTAACTTTTAGGTATCTCTCACCCTCTTTCTCGAAGAGTTTGAAGTTACATTTTGACAAAACTTGCCAGATCTAATTAGGCTATTGTTATGTTATTGTTTAACACAATTTTTATTTTTATTTTGGAACAAACGAGGGTCTCTGTTTAAGAACGCTGGCTCGCAGCTGCAGGTTCCGCGGCTTTACAGCACTGCAGCTCATACTCAAGTTTAGGCTAACCAAACATCCAGTTTAACTGCCACAAGTTGTTCTTCTTGTAATAAAGATCTCATCAAGGAAAAACACGCTGTATTTTTATATTTTCATTGGATTTATTTGTAAAACGTTAAACGACCAATTCATTTTAATTAAAAAAAATAATGATTAATCGATAGTCAATCGTTAATTCTCCAGACGATCGACAAAGAAAGTTTAATCGAATGCCCATCCCTAGTTAGGACAACACCTACTAATGCACTGCTGGTAGAAGCTGGGGAATTACCTCTATACTTACGCCGGGCACAGCTGTCCCTGGTGTATTGGGTTAAGTTGAAGGGCTCTGGCCAGGAACAGCTGGCAACAACAGTTTTGAGTGAGTGCTGGGAATATTCTCTTCAGCGGACAGGTCATGGCTTTGGGTGGAACATTGCAGCAGTGGCAGAGGAATACGGGTTGAGGGGGGTTACTTACAGACCAAATACTGTGTGGGGTGATGTTTCTCCTTGGTTGTTTCCGGTGCCCAAAGTGGATTTATGGCTGGTGGAGAAGAAGAGAGGCTGGCATGATAGGCAGGTGGCTAATGTTGGAGTGTTGGTTACGGAATATGTAAAGGAGAATTATTTTGGGTACATGCAACTGTACACTGATGGCTCAAAGGATCCAGGGAGTGGGCGGGTAGGGACAGGAGCATACGTACCTGAGATTGATGTGAGCATGTGCAAGAGACTGGATGATAATTTGTCCGTATTCATGGCAGAAATAGTAGCTATGATTTTAGTATTGCGATGGATAGAGGTGAGACCTGATAGGGTCACCTGTTCTGACGCTAGGCATTCTCTTAATACATCAATGGGCAATACATGTTGTGCTCTGTGCCTGATCTCATGTGATTTTGCGGGATCACGGTAGCAGCCGAGAGTAGCAGCCATCAGGCAATTTAAATATACTTCTGGTGTACTTACAAACTTTCAATGCCTCATTTTACAAGTACAGAACCTATTTGTACTACTGTAAAAGTTTGGTACCATTCCAAGCATTATTAGTGGGGCTATTTATGATATTTCCATTAGCGCCTGCACTAAGCAATACAGCTGATAGCGCTAACTCAACCAATATTATAACAACTAAAAAAGCTTATGAGGGGTTGTTTGGCTCGAGGTGAAGGTGCAAAGGACCCTAGGTTTATATTACTCCGACCCACCACTTTGATACACAAACTGCCATTTTATCTTACCTAAAAAAACATCTAATACGTTCACAAGACTGGTTATTGTTGGACATCCCTCTGGCACATTCAGAGTTAGTGAAGAATGCATTTGTCTACCATGTTTGCAGATTTGGAATGCTTTACATAGAGACATTAAGCTTGATGTTTTGGTTGTATTAGGACACTTCAAATCTTAGCTGGAAAAGAGACTATTGGTCTCAGTCTGAGTTCTCTCTGTATAAATAAAGGTTAAAAAACTAAAACAGGTATTGATGATGAAAATATCTACCAGTGCTGGTAAATGTACACATTAGGAGCAAACAAAGGTGGGTGTATTTTTGTATTAGTATTTCTATATTTTAAAAACAAGATAATATGACCTTGTGGGGACATTTTGGAGGCTTCCATAAGGAAATAGGGGTTAGAATTATGGTTAGGAGTTTAAGTTTAAAATTACAGATCTCTCTTTGCCTCATTTACTGTCAAGGGGTCCAGGAGATGACACGGATGGCGGTGGCTGCAGCCCGGCGGATAATAGAGGCTGGGTGATTTAGCCTCCCCTCCAATAGGGGCAGTTGTTCACGCAGCTGTTCTCGAGCACAGGGGACTTCAGCCAGGGTGGTTAGGGCACGCAGCGCATTAGCACACACTGCTTTGTCCTCACTTTGCACCAGCTTCAACAATGGGGGGATAGCACCCGCCTCTATGGCCTGAAACTTCCCTGTTAATGAGAAAAGGGAGCATTTGTAATTTTGTGATGACATTGAAGACACTATCCATTGAGACAATTAATTAGAATCACAATTATTTCATACTGTACATATACACATACATATTCATATGTACAACAGATATGTTACAGTAGGTCCCTAAATATTTGGACATTGGCTAAGTTATCATTATTTCAGCTGTCTACCACAGCATTTTGGAGCTAACATGCAGACTTTCAAAAGTAATTTCAGGGCATTTACATCTAAACTGTGTAGGAATAAAATCACTTTTGTGGTTCTGTGGATGGCAGAAAAATTATTTTGCTGGTGAAGACCCCTTCACAACCCCTTCACAACAGGTGAAAACCCCATTCACAACAGTTGGCCAGATCAAGAACACCCATCAGAGGTAGGCATATCTGTCAAAGTCAACAATAAAGAGAAGAAGATTTACCACAACCTAAACCATGGATAAGCCTCAAGAACAGGAAGGTTAGATCAGAGTAGAGTTTGCAAAAAACATAAAAAACAACAAATACTGAACAGTTCTGGAACAACATCCTATGGACAGATGAGACAAATATCAACTTGTACCAGAGTAATGGGAAGGGTGGAGTATGGAATGGAACTGCTCATGCTCTGAGGCTGTGAAGCATGGTGGAGGAAGTTTTATGGAATGGACATTTATGGCTGCCAATGGAACTGGTTCCCTTGTAGCTGGATGAATTCTGAAGTGTATTGGGCTTTATTATCTGCTGAAATCCAGCAAAATGTTGCAAAATTCATTGGACAAAGCTTCACAATGCAGATGAACAATGACCAAAAGCACAGTGTGAAAGCAACCCATGAATTTTAAGGCTAAGATGTGGAATGGTCTGCAATAGCCAAGTCAATCACCTGACCTAAATCCAAATGAGCGTGCATTTTATTTGCTTTACTAAAGTCCTGCAAAGCATCACCAGAGAATAAAACAGCACCTAGTGATGTCTATGGGTTCCAGACATCAGGGAGTCATTGACTGCAAAGGATTTGCAACCAAGTATTTAATTCATGATTATGTTGGTTTGTCCAATTACATTTGAGCCTGTAAAGTATAGGGGATATATAAAAATGTTAGTAATTTCTACATGGTTCATAAATAATTTTGACAAAATAATTAAATTAAAGATAAAACTTAAATCATAATCTTGATTGTTTCTTTTCAAACCCATAGTGTCAGACATAACTGTACATGTATTTATACATACACATACAAATCTGTACTGTGTAATGGTGCTGCAGGTAGTAGGCAACATGACAGAATACACAAAATCTTCATAAAATTCACATACAATTATATACAAACGGGTGTTGTTTTATTCTTTTTTAGGCTACTGTAGTAAAATGTATCCAGTATGCTGATTGGCTGATAGCTGTTGTATATATCTATATAACATGTATGACATCACATCAAGTTTTTACTTCTTGATGTTTTTGGGTAACCAGTTTATAAGAGTAATAAGGCATCTCGGTTGTTTGTGATATATTACCAATAGCTCAATGCTGAATCCAGGCACCTTTTGATGCGTCGTGTCTACAAACCGCTCTGAAATATGGCTATATACCGCAACCTGCTTTAATGCTTACATATATATTTGGATATGAATGGTGGGTAAAACAATATAGACTGAGTTACTGTACATATACTATACAATGTAGTATATCGTTTAGGTATAGTGCAGCTATTCAACTTACAGTTCAGGGATGGTTTTGTGAAGACAATCCTATTAGTCTTAATGGCCAGGACAGAAATCCCACAGCATGGTAATAGAAAAGGTTCAGGTGAGAAGATTTTCTGGTCTTGACTGAGATGTACTGCCTGTTTGCCTGCTGGAGTATAATTTCTAAGGCTCAGTAGCATCTTTGCGGGGCTGTCAGTGTTATAGTTGTCATGTCAACAGCATAGCACCCTGTATCCCACTGCTGATTAGCTTCTGAACCTTAACCGGGCCAAGCCTACTGAGTCCCTGGATGGGAGACCGAATGCTGCTGAAGTGGTCTTGGAGGGCAAGTAGGGGGCATTATTCCCAATGCCCCAAAGCAGTGAAGGGGAAATCTGCTTTGTGAGTGGTGTCTTTTGGAAGGGGTGTCCACTCTGTCTGTGGTTACTAAAGATTCCATGGTAGTTATTGAGTAGGCGTGTTAACCCCAAGGCAAACTTATCATCACCAGCTTTCAAATGCCTCATTCATACTCCTGTTGCAAATGAGAATATGTTTTCAGCAAACTTGCCTAGTAATATAAAGGTAAAGATAAATAAAATGATCTATTTGACAATAACACCTGTTCGTAGACAACCAAATGATGGCATTTCCTAACCTTTGATGATCAATCAAATACAACAGAGAAGTAAAAACTCACTCGTACTCAGCTCTCTAGTACTTTTTTATTTTACCCATTTTTTTTCTTTCCTCCCAACTGGTCATGTCCAATTCCCCCCAAATGACCCTGCCTTGTTGGTAAATGACTCTGCCTTGTTGGCAAATGACCCTGCCTTGTTGGCAAATGAACCTGCCTTGTTAGCGAATGACCCTGCCTTGTTGCCAAATGACCCTGCCTTGTTGCCAAATGACCCTGCCTTGTTGCCAAATGACCCTGCCTTGTTGCCAAATGACCCTGCCTTGTTGCCAAATGACCCTGCCTTGTTGCCAAATGACCCTGCCTTGTTGGCAAATGACCCTGCCTTGTTGGCAAATGACCCTGCCTTGTTGCCATATGACCCTGCCTTCTTGTTGCCATATGACCCTGCCTTGTTGCCATATGACCCTGCCTTGTTGCCATATGACCCTGCCTTGTTGCCAAATGACCCTGCCTTGTTGCCAAATTACCCTGCCTTGTTGGTAAATGCTCAGCAGGTGCATGGTGCTCAAAGGCTCTCACATGCTTCCTTCACATGCTTCCTTCACATGCTTCCTTCACATGCTTCCTTCACATGCTTCCTTCAAACACATGTTGCAAATCGGTCTGATTGTTATCACACTGCTCGTCCCACACTGAAGGCTTTGGTCAGTACATGCAGGGAAGGACTACCCATTCGCCAACTATACTACTGCAATGGAATTCAAAGTCGCCAGATCTACACACTTAGGGCCCTATTTTAATGATCTAAGTGCATGGCGTGAAGCGCATGGTGCAAGTGCACTTTGGGCGTGTCCAAATCCACTTTTGCTAGTTTGACAGCGGATAAAAGGGTCCATGCGCCGGGCGCATGATCAAAAAGGGTTGTACTAAGCGTCTTCCTTAATTCATGGGTGTGTTTTGGGCGTAACATGCAATGAACCAATCAGAAATTCATCTCCCATTCCCTTTAAGAGCCAGGCGCGTTGGTACCTTTTGCGCATTGCTATTATGACGAGGGATTTGCACCGTAATATTTTTATTTGTAATCTTTTGCATGTTCGTGTGCTGCTGCGCTTCCCTGTGTGTGTGTGTAACAAGCATAGTGTGCATGTGCTGTGCCTATGCCATAGGTGCATTTGATTAATTTGCTGTTAAAATAACTATGACGTGCTGCGGCATTGACTTTAGACCAGGTTTTTGTTGGTCAATCACTTTCCGATGCCTCAAGATTGCAATACACTCAGAATTATCTTGAACACACCTCCCTGTTAGACCAGCACTCCCATGGGCGCAAATATGGGCGTAGGTGCATTTACCACAGCTAACCTGCTAATGGTACAAAATTCCACTCACAGAAAAATTGGAGATGCTGCCTTTTCTAAGTATACTCCAAAACTGTGGAACACAATACCAAAATATATCATCTATTGATATATTCAAAAAGCTGTTAAAAACATATTTTCATTATAGCATTTAACTAAGCCAGCACTCAAATGCTTTTTATGCTTTCCTTCTTTTATTATCATATATTTCTATTTCATTGCCTGCAAACGTGCTCTAGGCTTTTGAATTTTTAAAATGTATTTATTTTTTACATTTCTCTATCTTTTATTTTTTATTGATGCAAATTTCTTCCACTTTATTTGACTTTTATTGATGTAAAGCTCTTTGAGCTCCATTTGTTGTATGAAAGGTGATATATAAATAAAGGTTTATTATTATTATTTATTGCAATTGTTTAAATTAACTTTTCCATTTATTATTTCTGTGGTTACAAGCTTACTAAATAAAACTTAATGTCATGATCCTGGATGGGACTAGCCACAGGATGGCTTAGCCCCATCTTGTGGACGGACTTGGACATTCTACTACATTCCATTACTTCACGTGTCTTTGTCTCACTGCACTCATTTATCACCAGCTGATCCCTGTTGTCTAATCAATGTGTGTATAAGTGTATCCTCTGTTTCCCTTTGTCTTTGTGATTCAGTGTTCAGCTGTGATCAGGACAGGTTGCGAGTAAGTAGAGCTGTGTGGTATGATTAGTAACTGGTTATGTATTCCGTGACTTCACCACGTATTGTGTTGTAGCATACTTATTTATGAAAACACATTCTGTGTTCTGTTATTTCCACCGCGCCTATACCACGTATCCTGTATAGTAGGGGATAATAGATGTGACAGTATGAGTTGTTATACTACTTCAAGCTCTGCCATCAAGACTCTGGTTCACAAATAAAATACATCTATGGACAGCACTCCTGTATTCGGCCTCCATCACTACACCCTACACCTGAAACGTGACACTTAATGTATTCAATGCTTGTGATTAAGGGATTTAAATGCTTGAACCCCGATAAATGCTGCTTGCAGCTTTAATAATATATAATATAATTATTTAATTATAATATAATAATTATTATAATTTATTGCAATTATAAACCGTTTACCAACGTAAGTAGAACATAAAAGTATTTCTTTTATCATGCCCAATGTATACACTTGAAATGGTGTATGTTCCTCAATAGCTCTGCTTTTGACCGCGCTACACAGGATGCACAGCCCTTCTCTGAACACACTGACAACTGTCAACCACAAAGAATACTTCTCATGCCCCAAATAAAGCAGCTCTTAAGGAGCAAGAAAAACAACTACATCAAGATCTCAAATCGAGTGATGTACTTTAACAGATTGAAATGATCCCACTGATGACCGAATGCTAAGTGACAAACCATTTCATACCAGCCACAACTGCATGTAGCATATTTACATGTAGATGAAGCATAATTGTCTACATTATTCACATCCTACCTTGAACTGCTATACTCACAATGGATAACAATGATGTCTTTCTTATCAGGTTGAATCATTCACCCACCTTACCTTTAGTTATAATAGCTGTGTACATAATAGTCCCAGCAGCACTGGCCGTCACTCCCAGGTCAGGGCCTGATAGCAACTTCACCAGGTCTGGCAGCACTCCCCCATCACACACCTTGTGCTTCCCTTCTAAAGGTACACTAGCAAGGCACAAAATCCTCAAATGAAATTTCACACAAATTTAAAGTGACAACTTTCAGTTTACATGAAAAATTTGCTGTTGTCAACCATGCCCCTCACTTTGCAGTAACCTTGAGCTATATTTTTCAGTTCCGATAGGGCAGCGATACTCATTCCTGCCCACGCGAGCCACAATTCCGTAAGATTTCCTTCCAACCCCAGTTGCGACTACCCTGAGTTGGCGTTTCATCCTAGTATTGATTAGCATCACCTGTGCAAAATTTGGTTTGGAACGAATTGTGGCTCACAGGAACATGAAATGAGTATCGCTGCTATAGGGCAATTCAAATTCAATGTTAACTCCCCTATTAATTGTTATTCTTAATTGTGTTCTAGTAAATTTTTAAGTTGCTGTACACAAGCCTCAGCTGAAAAAGAGTCCTTGATATCAGAATATATTTCTCTGAATAAATAAATATAAAATAAATTAAAATGAGTTTCCTGCATGTATTATAGTTAACAAAAATATAACATGCAAAGCGTTGATCTGACATTTCATTAGCTTAAAGAAAGTAAAATTCCCAAAAGTTTCATTCTCATAAAAAGCTAATTTTGCTCATTATTTTGTACACAAATTCTTCCCAAATTCATTGCCAATGAATAAATTAAAGATGTGTAAAAAACAGTGCAGAACTGAAAACAGATCCAATTTATCTTTCAGTGACCAGCTTCCAAAAACAGTAGATCATGTTTTTCATGTGTAGATGGGACATTGTTTTCCTACAAGATGCAGTGTATATTTTTCCATTTATGGATGTATACACTGCTCAAAAATATAAAGGGAACACTTAAACAACACAATGTAACTCCAAGTCAATCACACTTCTGTGAAATCACACTGTCCACTCAGGAAGCAACACTGATTGACAATCAATTTCACATGCTGTTGTGCAAATGGAACGGATAACAGGTGGAAATTATAGGCAATTAGCAAGACACCCCCAATAAAGGAGTGGTTCGGCAGGTGGTGACCACAGACCACTTCTCAGTTCCTATGCTTCCTGGCTGATGTTTTGGTCACTTTTGAATGCTGGTTGTGCTTTCACACTAGTGGTAGCATGAGACGGAGTCTACAAACCACACAAGTGGCTGAGGTAGTGCAGCTCATCCAGGATGGCACATCAATGCGAGCTGTGGTAAGAAGGTTTGCTGCGTCTGTCAGTGTAGTGTCCAGAGCATGGAGACGATACCAGGAGACAGGCCAGTACATCAGGAGACATGGAGGAGGCCGTTGGAGGGCAACAACCCAGCAGCAGGACCGCTACCTCTGACTTTGTGCAAGAAGGAGCAGGAGGAGCACTGCCAGAGTCCTGCAAAATGACCTCCAGCAGGCCACAAATGTGCATGTGTCCACTCAAACGGTCAGAAACGGACTCCATGAGGGTGGTATGAGGGCCAGACGTCCACAGGTGGGGGTTGAGCTTAAACCAAGGTTGGCAAATTCACCACTGGCACCCTGTGCTCTTCACTGATGAAAGCAGGTTCACACTGAGCACATGTGACAGACGTGATAGAGAGTCTGGAGATGCCGTGGAGAACGTTCTGCTGCCTGCAACATCCTTCAGCAAGACCAGTTTGGTGGTGGGTCAGTAATGGTGTGGGGTCGCCATAGGTAGCCTGACTGCCATTAGGTCCCGAGATGAGATCCTCAGACCCCTTGTGAGACCATATGCTGGTGCGGTTGGCCCTGGGTTCCTCCTAATGCAAGACAATGCTAGACCTCACGTGGCTGGAGTGTGTCAGTAGTTCCTGCAAGAGGAAGGCATTGATGCTATGGACTGGCCCGCCTGTTCCCCAGACCTGAATCAGATTGAGCATGTCTGGGACATCATGGGCCCCATCTTGCACCCGGCGCAATGAAGCGCAAAATCTGAACATAAGTGTCTTTGCTAGTTTAAGACCGACGCAGTTGTCATCAGGCTCCTGCATTGTCTAAATAGCAAATGCACCTGCGCCCATATTTGCGCCCATGGGAGTGCTGGTCTAACAGGGAGGTGTGTTCATTCTGGGTGTATTGCTATCTTGAGGCCTCGGAAAGTGATCGCCATTGACCAACAAAAACCTGGTCTAAAGTCAATGGCGCAGCATGTCAAAGTTACAGCAAATTAATCAAATGCACCTATGGCATAGGACAAACTATGAGTGCACACTATGCTTGTTGCACACACACAGGGAAGCGCAGCAGCACACAAACATGCAAAAGATTACAAATAAAAATATTATGATGCAAATCCGACCATCATAATAGCAATGCGCAAAAGGTACAAACGCGCCTGGCTCTTAAAGGGAATGGGAGATGAATCTCTGATTGGTTTATTGCATGTTACGCCCAAAACACACCCATGAATTAATAACACTGAATGCGCACTTGCGCCATGCACTTCACACCATGCGCTTAGATCGTTAAAATAGGGCCCCATGTCTTGCTCCATCCACCAATGCCACATTGCACCACAGACTGTCCTAGAGTTGGCGGATGCTTTAGTCCAGGTCTGGGAGGACATCCCTCAGGAGACCATCCGCCACCTCATCAGGACAATGCCCAGGCGTTGTAGGGAGGTCATACGGGCACGTGGAGGCCACACACACTACTGAGCCTCATTTTGACTTGTTTCATCAAAGTTGGATCAGCCTGTAGTGTGGTTTTCCACTTTGATTTTGAGTGTGACTCCATATCCAGACCTCCATGAGTTGATAAATTTGATTTCCATTGATCATTTTTGTGTGATTTTGTTGTCAGCACATCAACTATGTAAAGACGAAAGTATTTCATACGATTAGTTCATTCAGATCTAGGATGTGTTATCTTAGTGTTCCCTTTATTTTTTATATATATTATTATTATTATTATTATTATTATTAATATTATTATTATTATTATTATTATATATTATATGTATTTATATTTCTAGATCAGGTGGGTCAGTCTACCTCACCAGTTTCCAAACAAGGAGTCACCGAAATTCAAAATTACATCATGGGAAATTTCCTCTCGTATGACCATGTGTTCTGATTTTGAGAAGCTTCAACATGACATGCTAGTACACACATCTCATTATTTTGTTAAGTCAGATAAGCCACAATCAGAATCGTATACTGATAATTTGAATTGACTGGCAGATCTCCACATTAAAATTATAAAATCTTGCTTTATTAGTGCAATAACAAGTAGTACAAGAATGTTTTGCAATTGATTGTAATAGCCCCAATTACAGAAGTACATTTAATTATTTTAAATCGATTAGAAATAAATTCACATGGTTTGGGTCCCAAGAGTTTAAGTATCAAAAATGTGCCATGAACCAACAAAGTTAGGGAACCCCTGGTCTACCTGATGGCCATCAAGGCTGTGGCGACGGACCGGCGGATGTCGGGGGAGGGGTGAGAGAGCAGATTGCGGAGCACAAGCACACAATGGCTTTCCAAGGCAGGCAGGGCATCCACCCTGACACAATAGCAAAGAGTAGCCAGGATCGAAGCCAGAACGTCATCCTTCTCCACAGGCAGCTTCATAACCAGCTGGGGTACCAAGCCTGAAGACACTATATATTCTGCACCTGTCCCGGAGAGCAGAGCACCATGGAGCAGTTGGTTCTTCACTATATAACATGCCTTCGCTATATAACATGCCTTCGCTATATAACATGCCTTCGCTA
>JACXGM010034169.1:0-12060 GCA_016801145.1 Umbra pygmaea | reverse complement strand
ACAAGTATGACCTTCAAAAACCCTACATTACCTACAACACAAGTATGACCTTCAAAAACCATACATTACCTACAACACAAGTATGACCTTCAAAAACCATACATACCTACAACACAAGTATGACCTTCAAAAACCCTACATTACCTACAACACAAGTATGACCTTCAAAAACCATACATTACCTACAACACAAAAACCACACCAACAGACACACACACAAGCACTGTATTTTATCACAAATACATTGAACTCCCAAAATGTTTGAACAGCGACATTTTTTGTTTTAATGTCTGTGTTTTCCAGATTAGTCAGCTTTAACTTTACGGTATCTTCCTCCATATCAGATTCTCTTTCTAGAAACTACAGCACATTTTGTACATTATTATCACATTTTTGAATGCCAAAAGTATTTGGAAAGATACATACATACATTCATATAGTACATAAACCTAATGTTACATGTCACTTCATTAGGTACACCTTGCTAGTACAGGGTTGGGCCTCTTTTGCCTTCAGAACTGCCTTACTTCTTTGTTGCATAGATTCAACAAGGTGCTGGAAACTTTCCTCAGAGGTTTTGGTCCATATTTAAATGATTGCATCACGCAGTTGCTACAGATTTGTCAGCTGCACACCAATGATGCAAATCCCCAGTTCCAGCACATCCCAAAGGTTCTTGAATGGACTGAGATCTGGTGATTGTGGAGGCCATTTGAGTACAGTGAACTAATTGTCATGTTCAAAAAAACAGTTTGAGATGATGTGAGCTTTGTTACATTGTGCGTAATCCTGCTGGAAGTAGCCATTAGAACAGGGATGGGCAAATATTTCTGCTTGAGGGCCACATTGTGTTTTTATAACCATACTATATCTCTGCGTGAAAAAATAAGAAATGTTATTTCATTAAATTAATCCTCCACACACACACACACAATTACGTGTGTTGCCTAAAGAAAATAAATGTTTAGTTTTCTAACACCATTTCCTTTGAATTCTCAAAATTTAATCACTACAGTTTTTTTAAATCATTTAGCCTACATGCCGGTAAATCAAGACAACAACGCAAGACAGTCTGTGAAAAGTACCCAAATTTGCAGCGTTATTTGCAGCAGAACCCCCTCTTTCCAACGGTACCAGGCATTTGTTTCTAGCATGTACAGTCCGGGAGATAAGATGCTTTGATGCTCTCAAGCATCAATCAACTAAATCTTTAAAACGAAGGCGGGTACACTGTGGTCATAAAGGGATGGACATGGTCAGCAATATACTCAGGTAGGCTGTGGCAGACAAACAATGCTGACAATGAAGTAAGGAGCCCAAAGTGTGCCAAAAAAAAATCCCCCACACCATTAAACCTCCAGCTTGAACTGTTGATACAAGGCAGGATGGTTCCATATTTTCATGTTGTTTATACAAAATTCTGACCCTACCATCTGAATGTCGCAGCAGAAATCAAGACTCATCAGACCAGGCAACATTTTTCCAATCTTCAATTGTGGAGGAGCCATGTAAATTGTAGCCTTAGTTGACTGTTCTTACCTGACAGGAGTGGCACCTGGTGTGGTCTTCTGTAGTGGCCCATCTGCTTCAAACGTTCAATGTGTTCAGAGATTCTTTTCCGCATTGTAAGGAGTGGTTATTTGAGTTACTGTTGCTCTTCAATCAGCTCCAACCAGTCTGGCCTTTCTCCTCTGACCTCTGCCACCAACAAGGCATTTTTGCCCAGAGAACTGATGCTCACTGGATATTTTATCTTATTCAAACCATTTTCTGTAAACCCTAGTGATGGTTGTGCGGGAAAATCCCTGTAGACCAGCAGTTTCTGAAATACTCAAAACAGCCTGTCTGGAACCAATAACCATTCCATGTTCAAAGTTACTTAAATCACCTTTCTTACCCATGCTGATGCTTGGTTTGAACTTCAGCAGACCGTCTTGACCATGTCTACATGCTTAAATGCTTTGACTTGCTGCCACGTGATTGGCTGATTAGATGTTTGTGTTAACGAGCAGTTGAACGGGTGTACCTAATGAAGTGGTTGGTGAGTGTATATGTCAAAATGTTTTATCATGTGAAGTCTTGTGTTGGCTGGCAGCTGCTTCAATATCAGGGTGGCTTTAATTCACTTCAATCCATGTTGATTTGGGTAACTCTCTCCCCCTCTCGATCTCTCTCTCTCCCTCTCTTTTGGTATGTCAATTTCGTTTGTGTGTGTGTGCGCGTGTGCGTGCGAGAACGGAGGTGTGGGGGGGGAGTCAATTAAAATGTTGAGCAAGCTAAAGAGACAGATTATGAGCTGACCTTTCTCTCGCATTGAGACACCCCAAAGGAGTGAAGGTTGGAGAGTTCTTAGCGGACCGCCCCCATCAGACACACACACACACACACACAGTGGGTATAGATGCTGGCATGAATTGATGAGCTGATATCAAGCTGGTAATCGCAGCACCTTGGGGAGCGTCTCAGTCCACCTCAATATTAACCTTCCTCTCAGATACACACTGCTCACATTTGGCAGCTAATTGTCCAGAATGCACTTAACCACTGTGGTCCCAGGAGGGGTGAGGAACTCAGGGTGGGATGGGTCATATAGGAAGACAGAGTGACCTGTGTGCTCCTCCCTCCTGCCTTGGTGACTGTTCTTCATGACATTTATGATAGATATTCTGGGCCGTGTGTGAAATGACAGACAAAGATGAGCTATTCATTCTCACCGCAGGAGGTCAGGAGCAAAGAGTCTTCTCCTTGTCTCTCACATGCACACACACACACTAACACACACAATATGCACAAATAACTACTGGAACACACACACTAAATACAGCCCCCCCACAGCAACTCCAGGACGGGGTGACTCCCCCAATAGAATAGTGAAAATGAGTGTAAATTGCTGTTATTTCTTCCTCTTTTGGTTCTTTTGTATAGCTGAACTGGTAAGCGCGAAGGCAGCATTATGTGTTGAGCATGTCAAATTGTTCATTTCCAACTGTCCTTCTCCACTTAACATGTACAATATTGGTGTATGAGCCGCGGATAAACAGTGCAACAGAAAACCCCGCACCCTCCATCGTTGAAACGAAACGATTTGATCGTTCTCGCTTTTCATTTTCAAAGGGAGCCTAGATAAACGTGTCACAGAGCGAACTGAGCAATCATGACATCGAGAAGGAGGAACAGACGTGTGAGCAGGAAGGAACATGATGCGTGTTGTTGTTTGGCTTTTAAAAAAGCATTCATGTGCTCTTCTGTGTTCTCGTTCAAAGCGGCTGACTCTGTTTTGTCCCTTTCAAAGACGGCGCTTTTCTGCAGGTGAACACAATTTGTAGCAGCCTCCTTCTGTCAGGTGAGTTTTGTTTTCTGTCAGGTGAAGAGAGGACGGCAGATGCTAAGCATGCTAGAGAACATGGAACGGCACACATGTAGAAGTCTTTTTAAGCACAATGGAAGTGGAGCCGTCTTTATCAACGTGGATGGACAAGGCTGGGCCAGCGTTCATGCTAAGCTACAGTACACATTGTGTCTATGGAGAACAGAATTACAGGAGAGAGAGAATCAGTCGGAATGTTTATGCTGTTATGCACAACTTATTTCCTAGTCCATAATGTGTGGGTGTATGTACATGTTGTGTGCCAATTTGTTGTGTGTTTGTGAGTGTGCTTGATCCCATAGGCCCCTAGCAGTCCTAAACTCTTGAACTATTGACATCTCCAGTTAGATTTAATTACCCTATCCTGTCTGTACCATCGATGTTACCTTGAAAACCGGCATGTGTCTGCCCTCCTATGGCTTTTTAGTTTGGTAGCATTATTTGAACAGAAACTCAACAACAAATGCAACCAAATAGTTTTTTCTTTTTATAATAAGTACTAGTAATTCAACTGTAAGGTGATAACGGCATGTTAAACTACTAACACATTTGCTTGTAATTAAACTGGGTAAGTTGGGTCATTATCCATTTATCTAGTTATCAGATAGTTGCATTGAGTCTCTGTTGGCCCCAGAGACAGACTGGCACGTAATCACGTGGAGTTATAAATTAAAACGGCTTGGTGCAAACCGGCTATGGGAATGAATGGCCCATAATGGCAAACCAGCCCTAAGTGTTCTAATGACATTTTTTACCAGCCAGACAATTAATTCTATCAATCTACATAACCTGTCCCTGAGCTCCACGATGATGATGTTTTTACTGCAGGAAAATGAATTGAGTCAGAGTGAGAGTATGGTTAGGCAATCATTACATTATTTAACAAATGTCTTTAATTGGATTGTGATTCTTAGACATCGTGTCCTGTTGGGAGGGAGATGGCTAGTGCATCGACACTGGGCCCCATCTAATTCAATATGGTAAATGGAATCGCTCCAGACACTCTGCAATCGCCAGGGCATTAGTACGCCCAAGCCGCTATGTAAACACTGCTTTGAGCTAAAGCCATGTCTCACTCCTCATCTCGTTCACAGTGCCCCCCCCCCTCCATCCACTCCTCAAGACATACTTTCATCCTTTGTTTAATGAAAGTTGAGGTTGAGTTCCGTTTCAACTCAAGTGAATTTACGAAAAGCAATTTAGTGAAAAGCTAGCACTTCTAGACTGGCTGGGACTGCTTAGCTCCTCACTTTTCATAAATTAGGGGTGGAAGCCTCCATCAGCGAGCCTCTCTGAGGGGTTGGGAAGGTGCTAAGCATGTCTGCCTTAAAGCCGAGGTGAAATATTGCTAATTCATTAAGCATTGATCACTGCAAATGACAGTAAAGTGCTACAACATTTAGTGAGAAATAACTGACAAATTGACACACAATTTTTGTACATTTCAACTCTTTAATGGCTAAAGTACGCAGGAAAAGAACAATAAAAATATTAGCCATCACTGAGCAGCTTGTCAGAGACATGAACCCCCATCGAATCCATTACCCTGGCCAGCTGACCGTGTTAAATGACCTTAATGCCTTAAACTGTGGGCATTTGGGGCCCTCGTGATGCATTTTGGTGAGTGTTTCTTACTTTTGAACCAAAAATTACAAGGTTTTATTTGATTGTTTTTAATGCAGCATGTAAGAGGAGAGCCCATTATGAACGTAGTAGAGACCCATTACATTGCGTTAGGGCTAAAGTACCTGGGCATATATTAGGGTGAATGTGGTTAATAATGGAGGAGGAACTGATTGCATTTCTATCAACAGTCAGGGCTGCCGTGCTCTGTTCCGGCCTACTGATGTGACCTCATTAGTACATTAGTCTGGACCGGACTGGCTATGTTGGCCTTCTGCTGGGGAACGTTTGCCCTGGAACACTGTGTGTGTTTGGCTACTGGCACTCAGCTGAACTGAGCTGAAACCTCTGGACCTTAGTAATGAAGGTAGGAGACGTGTGCTGCCTGTCAAACTTGACCCACACGCCTGTTGTTTTCCCTCCAGCCAGCGTTCCCTTTCTCTCTGCATTGGAATAGAGCTGGCCGACTGCTCCAAACAGAGTGCTGGAGAATTGAGACCCGTGTGGCATAAAGAACCCTTTTCCAGACTAGTGCTAAGCAATTTGACAATGTGATTCTTAGTAACTGCTCCAATCAAACTGATGGTTTTTACACTCTAAGATATTCATTTGACAGTTTCACTTATTTGAATTTATTTTTACCCTTTATTTTGCATGATGAACATTTCTTATACCCCAAAGAGAACAGCTCAGCTTCTCTCCGACTAACTAACTGCAGGGGATACGGTGTCTGGGAGCAATATTGTGATGATGACTGTGAAGTTCAGCATCAAGCGAAGGATATGAGTGATTGAACGTTGATGGCATAACCAGGGGATTGAATGATAGATAATGAACCCCACCCCCCATCATATAAGAATAGAAATACACCAAACAAAGAAAAACTTTGGGAAGAGAAATAGAAAGTTAGCGAAATGTTAACAGTTTGGTCTCTGATGTCTGGGGCTTCAAACAGTGCAATTACTTGGAGAGCGTGGTACCTGGCTGGCTTCACTCTTTCCAGAGAGGTTTTCTCTCTGAGCTAATATCTGGAGTAATCATTTATTTCTAAAGAAACAGTGGGGGAAGTATGCCGAAACACTTATTTCTCCTCTCTTCAAAAGGCGCCAAGATCTAATGTGAAACAATGCTCTATGTTGATTCCCAGTCATGGCTGGTTGAGGCTTTTGCCTGCGTGGGGAGATTCATTTAATTCCTCCATTGTTGCCAACAGGCCCCATACGGGTAGACCTAAGAAGCTTTGCAGACCCCTCTGGACAGTCTTAAACATTAGACCAATCAGCATAGGCGATGAGATGAGGTTCCATTCTTGAACTCTGGGGGTTCTATCTGATGATCTCTCCTTTGGTGAAAGAAAAGAATAAAAAATCCAAAACGGGCATTGACATTCCATGAGAGGCCATATTATAAATGGTGTTTCTTTATGTTCTCTGTAAATGACAAAACTGTGCCTCGAACATTAACATTCATGTCGTTAAAACAAGGATTGTAGTTTAATTCTTCCTATGAAAAGATTCCAGAGCTAAGAACACTGCTTTTAGATATGTGTGAAGGAATGAAGTTAGACTCTAAGGAATTCATCGCTTCTCTGTTGCTTCCACTAATGGCATACAGATGTCTTTGGATTTTTTTTATTTTACAGAGACAGCAAGTGCTTATCACACAAAGATAAATGAATTAATATTTTACACTTCAGCCGATTTCTGTCGGTTGAGGAGATGGTTTGAGAACACGTGAGTCAAATAAATTAAGGAAGAAAAGCGAAATGAGAGCTTTGAATGGGTACCTTTATAATGTTATTCAGAGCAAGAAAACCATGTAAGAGGAAATGATCTTTTCTTGTCCCAGTCAAGGACATTATCTTCTTCTGGTAGTGCTTATTAGCATTAGCATTTATATATTCAATGCAATTTTGAGGTCTAGTGATACTCTGAGGGGTCAAAAAAGAAAGGACTGAGAGAGAAAACCTTTCTCTATGTGCAATTGGCGTTAAAACCAAGCCAGAATAAGCAATGAAAAACCGTGCAAGGACATTCCATGCTGAAATTCAATCTATGATCCAAAGTCTAAAGCGTGTGTCTAATGATCGCATGGTTTATGATGAGACAGAAACCCCATGCTGTGGAAAATACAGACATTACACTGATGGAGGCAATGCATGGCCTGAGTCAGGGTGTGATTTCTTGGACGTAATTAATTATGTTGTGATGTGTCAACTTATACAGCTCAGTCAATCAAATTGCCTTTCTATGGGGATTCGTATGAATACATGTGTCACAAAGTGCGATAAATCAGTCTGAATCACCACAGAACAAGCGGAGGTGACTGAGCAGAGGAGAACTCCCTGGGTGACGCGCGTCCAACACCCTGACCAGTGGGATGGAGGAAAGGTAGGAGCAAACGGTTTGAATCAGTGGAGTTAAATGGTATTTCTGAGAAGAATGGGGGGGGGGATGTACACACACACTGGCTAAACTAAACACATTAGGTTGGCTAATGGCTGATTTTACTGCAGGCGGAGGTCAGTGGATCAGGAGCTCTGGCACTCAGGAAGGAAAAAGAAGGATGTTCCTCTTCGTCTGCCTGTCTGTCGCTGCGATGAAGAGTAAAGCGGGACAGAAGGTTAACCTTTCTCTAGCTATGCAGGAAAAGAGAAGTACCGACACCGTACGGCCCTCAACGACACCGGCAGATCCATTTTAATATCTTTCTCTGTCGTGAGAGTGGTCTATTAATCTTTTATTGCAAATTCTATTTTTAATAAAGCATTATACAAAGATACCATTCTTAACATAAACCATATCTCCTCGTCCACAGGAGACATCTAATCTTGTCTATAATGACTTTCTTTATTCGTTCTACTTTTGTGTTTGTTCTCAGGGTAATTTAAGAAACCCTAAGTGTCACAATTTGGGGTTTTCTTCCTGGTAGAAGGTCTGTATACGGCTGCATTAAGAGGCGGCGGGGGAGCGGGGGCAGACTATGGCAGAGGGAGGCCCGGGGTAGCGCATTATGTTCCAGGGCTGACTTGAGATTTTATGATCATTTTCTAAGCATCAAAGGTTCTCCCTCCATCCAAGCTTAAAGAGATGTGAGTTTGCCTTTGTTCCATCCACTGCTACATTACCCCTCTGCATTAGGACTCCTCTTTAGCCGTGAAATTACCTTTTAGCTGTCTCATTCACACAGCCCGGCGCAGCCCCACACAGACACACATGGTTTCCTCTTTACCGGCATCATATCATCTTTTTCTTCCCCTCTTCTTCGTCCTCCTCCTATCCTCCTTCTCTTCCTTTTTTGAAGAGACTTTTGGGATGTGAATTGTCTTCCATTACCTCGTTCTTTCTTTTTTCTTTCTTTAATATTTATTTATTTCTCTCCACACCAACTTTGTTACATTCATTCTGCTTTTGCATTATATGCTCAGTGTCGGCTGTTTGGTTTGGTTGGAAACACGTGTGTGTGTGTGTGTATGTTGACGTGTGTGTGTGCATGTGTCAGTGCATTTGAATAGCGAGGGGATGTTGACTGAAATGCTTTTGTTCTCCCTGACACTCAGAACCCACTTCTCATCCATTTACAGCCTCTTTGAAGATGCCTGGATGCACTTTAGAAAAACTTGCTTGATCTCAAAGTATAAAAAGCAAAACAAATTTGTACAGATAGACTTTTCCTTTGTTTATTTTGTATCTATATTTAGGTTCAGGAGAGAAACAGCCATTGTGTCTGTAGTGTTTGCTTTCTTCAGTTCTAGTGTGACATTGCTACCATGACATACAAAAAATGCTGTTGTCCTTGTTTGTTTTCCTTTAGACATTGGAGTAAGTTATTTACATGTAGGCTAAATCTATTTCACTATTTCTGAAATGGAAATGGCTAATCAGTTACAGGCTCAGTGTACTCAAATAATGTAACAACATTTTCTATTTACCTTGGCCAAAATCAGTGTACAATAAAATGTGTATACTGTAGTTTTGGATTTCATGTCCTGTACTCAACCGCCATCTTGTATGCAGAACTAAGTCATATCTGATTTAACATAATGCAAACAGTTATTCCTGATGTCTGAACTCTTCTGTCCTCAAACCTCTCAGCTCATATAAAACAATTCCTTGTCATTTGCCTGTCAGACAAAATTAAAATACAAATGAGAAGAAAATCCATGACTGGAATGTATTTCCCTGTCTGGTGTAATTAATTGGTTTTTATCCATGTAGAATTGTAAATGAAGATGTAAATTGGACGTTTAACATAGCTGCAGGTCATGTAGTCTTCCACTGTCAAACTCAGTTACTGAAAATACAAAAAAAACATCCATCTCCCAGTCTCGCTCCCTCTCTTTTGGTATGTCGATTTCATCCGTGTGTGTGAGTGTGTTTGTGTGTGTTTGTGTGTGTGTTTGTCTTCGTGCATTCGTGCGTGTGTAATTTTGCTCTGCCATTTAGTCCAAGCTGTCCAACAGTTGAGAGTAATACAGGAAATGAATGTACAGTATATGACCTGAAAGGGGCCTGAGATGACTGGAACCAATGGGGAGAAGAGTCTTAATGCATAAACCATGAGCCTAACTACAGGCTCAGTGAAGGTGAATTGGTCCGTTACCTTTCACCTTCCTCCCCTGTCTAAGTATATGTCCTGGTAATGGGACCTTGGTATTAATAACTTTAGACGTGTCTCTACTTCCATCATCTGGGAGACAGATACAGAGATAAGGCCTGTCTTTATTGCCACCCAACTATGTATTTGACAGTGTTCCTAGAGAGCTAGTAGGTTTCAACCAACCTGTTGATTTGAGTGCTACCACATTTTTCCCTCCCAATTAGTAATTCCTTTCCCTGTCGGCAGATTTTAACAGGTGTGTAACGTTTGAGGGTGCTCACATTTCCTTCAAGCACATGTTGCTGAGTCGTCTGTTTCTTATAACAATGCTTGGTCTTTCTTGTGATTTTTTTCCTATTTTACTCCCCTCCCAATTGGTCTTGTCCAATTTCCCACTAACTCTGCCGTGTCCGCAGCTCTGAGAGGAATGTCTCCAAATTTCAGCTAAAAGTGTGTCAACATTTAAAGCATCATACAATTCCGCCAATTGCAATGATTGATATGCCATTATAAAGCTCTAAATCTGTATTTTATGAAAATGTAAAAAAAGTGAATTTCCATTTTTTACGATAAGTAAACTAATTTTTCATTTTCAGATTTTCATTTTCATAAAGTTAAAAACATTCAATCCACTTGCATCTTAACTGTGGTTTTATAGCCAATGCTACTCCTATACCCAGATGATCACAATAGAGGGAGCTGCAAGCTTAATTTATGTACAGTAGGGAGTCATTTGTAAACGGCACAGCCGTGCATTCACGCTCACTGATTTAAGACGTTGCAAAACACACAGCCATATATCATTTTAAATAATAATGATTATAATAAGTGCCTTTGGCAATGCAGAAACCCAGTATATCAAACAACAAACACCTTCCATTGCAAGCGGAAACAACAAACATGAAAACAATTGTTGTCTGTTGCAGGGTGACAGCACCTCCATGTCTGTGTTAGGCTCATTTTAATGAGTCTGTTTGAGAGCAACAGTGTCCTGTAGTGTTTGTTGATGATTGATTTATGCTTTCAGGTGTAACATGGCTTTGGACAGTTACATTCAGACCCTCATTAACCCTCAGTCGTAATGTGCGCACACACACACACACACAAAGAAATGAATACACAATTCGCTTTCTGATCCATCAAACAAATCCGTCCACTTCACTCTGAACATGATGATTGCTTTACTGTACATCAAACCGAGCAGGCAATTAAACGAGGCAAGCCATCATCATCATCACCATCATCATCATCACCATCATCCGTACTATGTCCGTTCATTGGTTTGATGCACAAGCTTTTAATTTCTCCAAAAACCGGACGGTGAACATGAAAGCAAGCTTCAATCTCACAATGTCAAAAGGCTTCAGTCAGCCTCGATTGTGGTTTATCAAAAGCACTACAAATTCATTTTCCATTACACACATGTATTATAGAAATTTACATGTATGAATACAATGGATAAATGGCATGCGTAAACCATCATACACAAAGAATGAAATAGGTATCCTATCTTTGGATAACATTTATGTACAGCACTGTACAAAAACGTGATTCTAAAGGACATTGAGTGAAGTAAAAAATTTACATTTTGTTCACTATTTTACCTGAATTTACTTAATCGACAGTGACTTGTAAGGAGTAATGGGGTTATTTTACACCGGATGTCCTGTTTGTGTTTTCAAAAATCAGCTTGTCTGACATCACAGCATTAAATCATAAACTTAATCCTGTTAGTTTCATCAAAACACACAGAGCACCATGTCTTCTGGGGATCACAGTACAAACCACAGGCTTATAAAACCCACATTCACACACACACCCGCACACATTGCTCTCAGTGACACCAAAGCTTGCAGTGAAATTCATATTCAAATACAGTAGATAGTTTTCAAGATTTTAGTTAATTAGCACGACATATGCATGTATTCGGGTTGGGGAATACATCACATTGAGGCATGTCTGCATATTGTAATCAGATAGATACAACCTGTCACTGGTTTCCCATATGCAAATGACCATGTGCTACTAATTACCTAGTGGCTGTCTGTCATAAGTGAACCGGCTTCTTTTCCAAATGCTGAAAGTTTCTTTTGAACAGTTCAACTGGACTCTTCAGCTTTTATTAAAATGTGTCTGTCCCTAAGGTCCGAGGAAAGCATTGCAGAAATAAGCACATGTCAAGCAGAATGGAATTAGCTTGCTAAATAAAGACACTCCCAGATGGTTTTGTCCAGGTTGTATTCCAACTCTAGGGTATTACATTTTTGTCATTGTTAGACAGTGTCTCATTTGGAGCCGCCACACTCATTACTCTATACCCCTGTTTGGCATTGCAAACTCTAATTTGCCTGTTGAATGCAGCGGCCAAGCCACAGCAGGGCCAGGCTGGCCCAGTCAATCAGTCTGGCTTACATTTTTTTTGGGGGGGGGGGGGTTACCCATTTTACTTCCCTCCCAATTGGTCTTATCCA
>JACXGM010034168.1:0-12060 GCA_016801145.1 Umbra pygmaea | reverse complement strand
CAACTTGGTTTAAAACTCTGTTCACCATTGAAATCTACTTACTGTATTCAACTTGGTTTAAAACTCTGTTCACCATTGAAATCTACTTACTGTATTCAACTTGGTTTAAAACTCTGTTCACCATTGAAATCTACTTACTGTATTCAACTTGGTTTAAAACTCTGTTCACCATTGAAATCTACTTACTGTATTCAACTTGCGTGAGCATTTTCTCCCAGACGCTGTACTTAAGGTTAGAGAGGTGCTTGGCCACATCAATTGGCATCCCTGAAATACTCTCTTGTCCCCATTCTGGGCTCTGGACTCTACAATGTCAAAATATTACATTGTTCTTTTTAGTTTGCAAAGCAGATGGTGAATGGAAGCAAGTAGCGATAAACAGGCGGAGCACTTAAACGTACCTCTGTATACTGTCTTCAAAGTTCTGAAACACAGAATTAGGTTTGAATAAATAAAGTACTTCCTCTCCTGAATACCCCAGCCGGTGACTTATCAGCTACTCAACCAATATAAGCTGTACGCATAACTCCATTGTCAGGACTGGTGCTTGACAGTCTGATGTCCTATAAACCAGCCTAGGTTTTGGTAAGCAGACATATGCCCACTCTTCTGATGGGTATGGGACAGCCTGAATGGATGCTCTTTATGTTGCCTTATAATCAGCATTGTGTGAATGTTATATTCTAGTGGTGCCACCAGCAACCAGGGACACTCATTATTTCCATTTACTTGATGAACGTCCACATCAGCCAAGGTTTAAACGTCGTTTTTTGTGTGTTGCCAATGCTACTGGGCACATTGCAACAACCTGTGTGGCAGCTTTCACTGATTTCAAAGAAGGCATTCTTTCAATGTCATGTGGCAGGGCCATTTGATATATTTCCAATGTCAGCTGGGCATGTGTGGCAAAAAACTGTCCTTAAGTGTAACTTTGTATTTTCCTAAACGTCAACCTCTGATACTTCCTCTAAGTGATTTGTTATGGGTTCATTTAGTTTTTGTGTGTTTGTGTACATTGTAGTAAAGACAAACCTGGAGTAATGTAACGTCCTCAGCACTCGAAATCTCCTGCGTTGTCACTGTAATTGTCTTCGTCAGGGACTTAATCCCTGCTGCAGCCTCTGCCATTAAATTCTTCATACCTGCAATCTTCTCCTCTTCCTCCTCTTTCAGAGCAGCTATCCTTGCTGCCTCTTCATTTAAGAAACTGGTGAAGTTTCACAAACTGATCTGTTATCTGCCTTTCTGTTGCCAGGGCCTGATTCTGTGGAGTAGATGGAGAACGGCTTATTTTGCTTCAGTTCCTTTGAATAAGAAGGAATCTAAGATCTGTTCTAGTTACCTTAATGTGCTGAAGCACCTCTTCAGAGGTTCCCATCAGTCTGTTGAGAAAGTCTAGTTTATCCTGCAACGTCTTTAGTGCTGCATTGAGTTCATTCTAGAAGTAAAAGGATACTTTCACATAAGGTTTCTAAAAATAGAAATGTGGTTGATGTGTACACATTATTTGCTGTATCTGAACTAATACATACATTCCATACAAAGTATCTTGCTTTAATAAATTCAAGCGACAGTAAACATTGCCTGCCAAGTTACTTTATGTTGGATGTCTTTTGGTAGATGCAACTTCTGTCAATTGACATTCAAAATTAAAATTTCACATGAGCTGTTTATTTATATTTACATTTTCAGTCATTTGGCAGAGGCTCATATCCAGAGTGACGTACAGTAAGTACAGGGACATTCCCTGGAGCAACTTTACGTTACGTGCCTTGTCCAACGAAACAACATTTGGCACTGTCAGGATTCAAACCGGCAACCTTCTGAATACAAGTCTAACTTCCTAAACACTGAGCCATCTGACGCCCTGGATATAACAGATTTCATGGAAATGTGTAATACTAATATTGAGAATAACAATACTACTGGTGGTAGTAATGCAAATAAAGTCCAGGTGCAAATCAAGAAATGTGACAAGGGCATGTTTATTGTCACAAGTTTCTGTTTAATATCGCAGCTCCTAGTTTCTCTGGCAGAATGCACCATTATCACAGCTTGCATCCCAAACCACAGCTCAGTAGCTTCTGAAATGCCATCAAATGAATGAACAGAACCACCGATCTCATAATGTCATTATTTGTAATAATAATCCTTTCAACACATTACATCATCAAGTAGGAATGTCGATAAACTACATTTCACACTGGAATTTCCCTGCTCTATTTCTGCACCTATACTCTCAGTGCTCTGAAGGCCGGAATAATATATTACTTAAAACCACAGGAACATTGAACTATGTATACTTCTATAGACAACACTGCCAACTAGTTACGTCATTGAATTGGAATTGAATGTAATTGCTAAATGTACAACTGTCATTTTAAGTGTCTCTCACCTTGCAGTCTTGTGCTGCCTCCACTACAGGTGAACAGGCATGGTCCTTGTGTATTCTTGAGGCTTGGCACACCACACAAATGAGCTGCTTGTCCACCAGACAGAAGAGCTTGAGTGTCTCCTCGTGTAGAGCACAGAGTGCCATGGTCTCCTTTGTAGAGCTCTGCCCGATACCCTGTAGCAAAGCTTCACAGAGGTTCTTCAGGGCCCGGTTGGTGGGAGGGGTGTGCTTGGAGGCTCTTTTCCTGCAGACAGGGCACGTTCTCTGGGCTGACGTGCTCCAGTAGGTCTGCAGGCAGTTCTTACAAAAGCTGTGGCTGCATTTAAGAAGAACAGGGTCCTTGAAGATGTCACAGCACACAGGACATGAAAGATCCTCTTCTGGGAGAGACACACTTGACAACATGTCTGTCTTCAGCTGACCAGGCGAACGGCAAGTCAGATAAGATGTTATCCTCTGAAATAAATAATTCCAGTGTAGCCAGTTGTATTCCTGTAATAATCACCATAAGCTTGTTCTTGCTGTTGGTTTGCTTGCTATAATCACTTTCCTTTAAAATGTAGCTTGTTTTCCTGTCTGGTGCGTTGACTCATACAACAAAGCACTGTGAGAAAGCAGCACTATTAGTCCACTAAAACAGGAAGTCAATTCCCATTGGTCACATGTGGAAATTGCAACAAACCGGTTTAGCATACAATCGGTTGCATGTTTTGAATACCAATGAAAGTCCAGATAGAGATAATATTGGTGAGATTTCCATTACTTAGCATGAATGTCCTATTATGCTCATTGTACAATTTTCACAATATTCCCACTAATTAACCAATCACTAAGTGTCACCTACTGAGAGTATTTATTTAAATACATAAAAACAGTGTAGTGACCATGACATACATAATAGTTTTTAACAACTGGAGAAAGAGTATTTTCTGAATTAAGTATTTATTATTGTGGTAGTCAGGGGTGCTGTAAAGGGGGGGTAAAGGATGACGATTATCGGGGCCCATGACTAAGAGGGGGCCCAGAGAAGCCCCCAATAAATAAGTCTCAGCTGTGTTGGGGGCCCTGTCAAGATTCTTTTCATGGGGCCCAAAATCCTCAGCAGCGCCCCTGGTGGTAGTACAAGGGGTAGTAATAGTGATGGCAGTTTTACTGATAGCTGTAGTAATGGTAATTTAGTTGGTTCATTTTCATAGGTTAGGTTTAATTAGAATGCAAATTTAAAATGTAAATGTAACCTGATTATCTTGCCTCGCAATTTTCACACACTGCATAGAGGTGCCCTGATAGATAGATTTCTGATAAATGGAAATACCATTTGTTGTCTTATGACTTGACGATGCAGAAACTCAGCTTACTTTGAGCTTTGACGCACACAATATGCAAATATAAAAACAGAATTGTGTTTTTGGTGCCAGTACTATTGTGTTTAGAAAGTATTTTCCAAGAACAATTTCTGATTTTAAATTAAAGTAAATGATTAAAACTGTCTGTGGTTCAAAAGCATTGCAATTTGTGTCAATATGTTCTGTATGCT
Source organism: Umbra pygmaea (assembly GCA_016801145.1). NCBI lineage: Eukaryota > Metazoa > Chordata > Actinopteri > Esociformes > Umbridae > Umbra > Umbra pygmaea. The sequence goes on along the minus strand of JACXGM010034168.1, from coordinate 8,128 downwards.
CCCAAAATAGTTAAGGTTTGTATGTACAGAAACCCTTCAATGGCATGGATTTAATTAACATGATATGGGAAGCATAATGCTGTATTGAAGACAAAACCTATTCATTTAATGTTTTATTACACACATGTTAAACACTGACATACCTCCTAAAACAAATGACTGGTTATTTATTTTGTATATATCAAAATGCAAACAGATTAAGATGGGTGAAAGCACCAGCCAATGCAAGGGAGTAATGCGCCCTCTGCAGTTTGACATCTGAAGGACAGGTACAGTATCAGGATGCTCATATGCAACTTGGTGTAATCTGTGTAAACTGTAAGACTTGAATTGTATAGAACAGCAAAGAAACCATTCTAGAAATCTCTTGCTTTTTGACTTTTTGAAATATAAAGATTTCTTAGTTGCAACACATCCTACAAGACCATTTCAAGTATGAACGCTCAGAAATCTGCCTGGGAGGCACTGCCTCACAGCTTTACGTGAAGCAACTCCAGGTTAAATAAACTCCACCATTATTTCTTCATCCCCCGAATCAAGTTCAAATTGTTCACTTAAAGCAGCACTATGTAACTTCACATTAACTTGTCCTGTCAGCCCGAATTTTACTTAAGAGTTGTTACATTATTTTGATACTGTCATGATGTGCGGTGTGGATTGAGGGAGAGAGACCGGAGGCTGTATAACGTGAGCCAAAGGCAGAATAAACAAGTCGCCGTCAGGAAATAATCACGGTACAAACAAATACACCTCGTGCTCTTGTAGCGGCATGGACACTTCTAACAAAAGAACTTAAGAGAACATGTAACTCGGGAATAAAGAAACAAAAGACTTACTTGCTAACTGAAACACTCGGAATACTTGAAACATACACTCACGTAGAAATCAGAAACACACAGTAACGGGGTGGTAAACCCACAATGCTCCAACAACTCTCCTCTTGGTCTGGTCACATTATATAGAGAGGTGAAACAACTAATGACACAAGGCTGTAGCACATTGAATAATCAAGCCGATACAGAAGTAGTATCTCTTAAAAGCATCACCCAGGAGCAGATCGCCCAGACCAATGAGAGGGGCGTGGCTAGGTAAGACAACAGGGAATGCAAATACACTGAAATATCACAGGGGGAGCTAGGAATCAGTAAACAAGAATACCAAACACTAGGAAGGGGCAAAAGTCACACAAATAACAGAAATAACAGACACATCCTACCCACCTAGGGCAGGATGTGACAGATACGTAAATGTTTTATTAAACACAGGAATAATACAGGGACAATATATAACCAATTTCTGAAAATACACATTGTTATTTTGTCCATAATATGCATTTGTTGCTAGTTAGATATTGTGAAATTTTCATTTAGCTATTCAACTATTGTCTACATTTTGTATTATTTAATTGTGTTGTGTTTTTCATCCCTGGATCCAATATAGTAGTTCCTGATGTTTACTACTCCAAAAACACATTTTTCGTAGTTTAAAAAAAAGTTACATAGGGCAGGTTTAATTATACAGTTTACACTTTACTAATAAATTATCAGGAAGTTGCATGAAGCCAGCAATTAGCCTTGTGGTTATAATCTGACTAGTAACCAAACGGTAAGTCAGAAAACATAGCAGTTGTTGAAAATGTTTAGGTTAATGTGTAACATTTAAAAATTTGTCAACTTTTTATAGCTTACTGTATATTGCTGCCTTTTTTAGGTTTAAGGTTAGGTTGTTTGTTTGTTTACCTTTATTTTACCAGGCAAGTTGACAGATTCTCATGTACAGCAACAGCCTGGGGAGAAGTGGGGGGGAGGAGAGGGAATGGAATGAGCCAATTGAAAGCTGGAGATGATTATGTTGACATGATGGTATTAAGGCCAGATTAGACAATTGTCCGGGACACATGGGTTAACCCCCCTACTCTTACGAATAGTGCTATGGGATCTTTAGAGAGTCAGGACCCCTGTTGAACTTCCCTTCCGATAGACAGCACTCTACACAGGGCACATATCCCATTCACAGCCAGGGGGGTAGGCTTAGACCCGGAAGTTGAGATATTACTGTAAAGCCCAGGAGAAGATTGCAGGCAATCGGGGGGACGTGGAGGCATACAGTCAAAATTACAAAGTAATTAATCAGAATACTTACCAAATGTTTCTCCTGCTCCTACGCTCATGGACAACTCCTACTCACGCTCTTGTTTCTCTGCAAGAGGCAAGATTCATAATGATTCAGATTTCTCTTGGCAAACCTACGAGAATTATTACAACGTTCAGACACGTTGCTCACCTCACATCTACATCATCACGCTCAGCTTGAGGCTGCGTAGTACGCTCGGCTATCAACGAAAAAGTGCTTCTAATTGGCTTCACTTGCTCTCCATAGGAATGAATGGCATCTATTGGTCCATTCACATACTGTCATAGTTCACAGCCCTAGTGCATTGGGAATGATCTTTAGACCAGAGGGTAGAGTGCCCCCTACTGGCACCACTTCCAGCCGCATTGGTCTCCCATTCAGAGACTAACCAGGCCTGACCATGCTTAGCTTGAAAAACAAACCAGCATTCGGGTAAAGACCGCAATGCTCCTGGCTACAGTTAGGGTTATGGATATTTTGTCTGAAGTCCAACTGATATTTGATATTTTAAGTTGGACTGAAGAAGAATTGGCTGCTTTATTTGGTTGCTTTAACATGGGCGGAGTTGCTTCAGCATCAGCTCCACCCAGGCACATTTGAGAGCACCTTTGTCATGTGCTGCTGTGCTGGTCTAAATGTGTACCTGACGAATTTGGAAACATCCCTTGAGAATTCAATAACTGGTTGATTAAAAGTCTCCTTTATTTCCTTGTGTAGATGGATGCATGCAGGTTATATACCAGTAAGTTCGTGTAACTGCGCATCTCTGGAACACTCATCGATGAGTTCCAAATCGCAGCATCCTATCCGCACTCTCCACGAGCCCAAGATCCTCCTCTCCTCCGGTCTTTGGTTACCATGGGAATGACGTCAGGTTGCACCACCGATTCGGCCCAGTAGTCGGAGGTAAGGCGGGTCTATAAAACAGTCAGTTGGTACAGAAGCGTCCGCCTAGTCGAATCGTTCCAGTTGAATCCTTACAGCCAACGCCCTGCAATTCATTCAAAATGCGCGAAATAGTGCATCTCCAAGCCGGCCAATGCGGAAACCAGATCGGAGCTAAGGTATGATCTTATATTATATAAAGAAACTAGCTGTGTTGTATAATTTGAGCGATTGCAACAGCGACCTATATAAGCCTCTCGCCATTTCTGCGTAGTGCGCAGCAAAACGAGGAAAGGCCGCTGATAATCCACCCATGGACATCCTTGACGACGCGATTTTGAAATGCATTTACCATATACAATAAATACACGATAATTCAGTTTCTAAGATTAACTACGTTCTTTGTTTAAACTAAGTATTTATATGGTGTGATTATGTTACCGAGGATTTCATTTCTAATGGTTATTTGGCGTCCTTGTGAAAATGGGCGTGGAAGAAAGAGAACGTTACAGTAGTCTGCTGGAATTAATCCCCCCTCTTCCCTGTTATGACGTTGAACTTTAATATTTGTTTCTGAATGTCATGTTAATGATAAGTTTGATATATTTCGATGATAATTATATACGGTGTACACCTTGCATATTTAATGCAGATAAGCCGTGTTCTTTGTCCTGCTCAATTTAAGGTTTTCCCATCGATTCTATTTTTTATTTTACGTTATAACGTTATATACTCTAATTTTAAAGGGAGGCTATAGTGTATTAATTGTATTGACTTGAATTTCAACCCATGTACCATCCCCCTCCTGCCCCTCCCCATCGCATCTTTCCTTTTCGTTCTCTCTTTGTCTCAGTTCTGGGAGGTGATCAGTGATGAACATGGCATCGACCCAACTGGCACCTACCATGGAGACAGCGACCTGCAACTAGACAGGATCAATGTCTATTATAATGAGGCTTCAGGTACAGTATTGGGTTCCTTTAGCTAGCATTTCATAAAGTAAACGCATGAGCTTACAACTGCCATTATTGAAAATGACCTTGCATATTTATAGAAAAATGCATAGAAACGTACATACAGCAGCAACAGTTTTAATGAGTTTATATTACTGAAATTAAAATGGATTGCCCAGTCTTAAGGTAAATAACTTTTTCCTTAACACCAACAAAAATATATTTTATTTATATATATATAGATTACAATTCAAGTGGATCGCAGACCAAAGCTTTACATTTGCCAATTTAGTAACTATTCTTCACCTTGTGGTAGATGTCACAGCATTATTGCAATATTTACTAGAATGTTCTGGGTTTCCAGACTAGTGTGTACAAGGAGAGCAGTAAACTATCTTTATTAGTTTATAGGCATCACATGCATTTTTATCTCAACAACCCAAGTGTTAACTGACTGAAATATATAGAGCATGTGAATAGCCTTGGCATAATTAGTCTGTTTTAGGTATCAAACATCTAGGGCTACTGTTCCATGATCGCACAGTCTTTCTGGAATCTGCGTTAGTGACCTATCTCTGATTTAATAGTGCAATGGCTACTTTTTCATTTGAGTGAATCTATAGACTATAAGAAATATACATTATTTGAAACTAACAATTCAGGTTTAAGTTTGGTTCTTTGGAATTCTAGAAGCCTATATTATGCTATAGATCGTTAAGAGCAAAAATATCTAGGTGCACTTGGTGATTGAGTGCATAATGCATGGCTTAGGGGCAGTACTGAGCTCACTTCAAGATATAAATATCTCATTTTAAAACTAAGCAAAATTAACGTTTTCATATTTACACTATGATCCCCTGGATAGATGAAACATTAACATGTTTAAAAAAAAAATGCATTAACATCCCCTAACATTTTATTAAGTATGACCCTCCCCTATTTTCTCTGGGTATTATTTGCATACAATTCAGGCACTTCCTTACTATGGCTAACATTTACCTTTTTGTGCAGGTGGGAAGTATGTCCCCCGTGCCATCCTGGTGGATCTGGAACCAGGGACCATGGACTCTGTCAGATCTGGCCCCTTTGGGCAGATCTTCAGGCCTGACAATTTTGTCTTTGGTGAGTGATTTAGTATGTTAGTCAGAGGAGATAAAGATGGAAGGCTTTTACTATAATTTGGTCCAGTGAATTAATACGTTTTGACATTCCTGTCTGCAGGCCAGAGCGGAGCTGGTAACAACTGGGCCAAGGGCCATTACACCGAGGGAGCAGAGCTGGTGGACTCAGTCATGGATGTTGTGAGGAAGGAGGCAGAGAGCTGTGACTGCCTTCAGGGCTTCCAGCTCACCCACTCCTTGGGTGGGGGCACTGGCTCCGGCATGGGCACTCTTCTCATCAGCAAGATCAGAGAGGAGTACCCTGACCGCATCATGAACACCTTCAGTGTGGTTCCCTCTCCTAAAGTGTCCGACACCGTGGTGGAGCCTTACAACGCAACACTCTCTGTTCATCAACTTGTAGAGAACACCGATGAGACCTTTTGCATCGACAACGAAGCCCTCTACGACATCTGCTTCCGCACGCTCAAACTAACCACTCCCACCTACGGAGACCTCAACCACCTGGTGTCCGCAACCATGAGCGGTGTCACCACCTGCCTTCGTTTCCCCGGCCAGCTCAATGCCGACCTTCGTAAACTGGCCGTCAACATGGTGCCCTTCCCCCGCCTGCACTTCTTCATGCCAGGCTTTGCCCCCCTCACCAGCAGGGGAAGCCAGCAGTACCGCGCCCTGTCTGTGCCCGAGCTCACCCAGCAGATGTTTGACTCCAAGAACATGATGGCTGCCTGCGACCCTCGTCATGGCCGTTACCTGACCGTGGCTGCCATCTTCCGTGGCCGCATGTCCATGAAGGAGGTGGACGAGCAGATGCTTAATGTCCAGAACAAAAACAGCAGTTACTTTGTGGAATGGATCCCCAACAATGTGAAGACAGCCGTCTGTGACATCCCACCCCGTGGCCTTAAAATGTCCGCCACCTTCATCGGCAACTCCACAGCTATCCAGGAGCTGTTCAAGCGCATCTCTGAGCAGTTCACCGCCATGTTCCGTCGTAAGGCCTTCCTTCATTGGTACACCGGAGAGGGTATGGATGAGATGGAGTTCACTGAGGCCGAGAGCAACATGAACGACCTGGTGTCTGAGTACCAGCAGTACCAGGACGCCACGGCTGAGGAGGGCGAGTTTGAAGAGGAGGGAGAAGAGGAAGCAGCTTAAACCATCCAGTCACTCAACTGCCAAACGGTCTTTCACTTTCCCGCCGTCCTGTCCCCAAAGCACAACTTGATGGATTAGAGTTCATTTTAATGAGATGGAAACTCAGATTTGTGAAAATTATGGTAATGTGCTCAAGCATCTCTTCAGAATTCCCCTTCAGCCTGTTAAGGAAGTCTAGTATATCCTGTAAGGTCTTTAGTGCTGCATTAATTTAATCCCAATCAGAGGGTATTCTAACATGAGGTTTCTTATTAAAACAGCAATCTGTAATTCTGTTAGGTATACTTGTTTGAATAAATTAACATTATGTTCAATGCCAGTTGTGTTGAGTCACTAAATTAATCCTTTTAGTACCTGAGAATTTGATATGGCTCAAGTATTTTATATATACAACATATTTCCATTAACACCACTGATGTATGACCAGCCGCTCAGTTATTAGCCCATTAAAAAGAATGCCTGTATTACTCTACAAAATTGTGAATTTCTCAGCGCTGTTAATGTGGGGAAAATGGCAAAGCAAGCTGTAAAAGCAACTCTCAGATAAGTGCATCGATATACTACAGTTTATGAAATGTGTATAACTCTATATGGTCTCTGCAGTTGGGGAGCAGCCATGGATTTTCTTTAGTCTCTATGCAATAACTACAAACTGTTTTATTCTACATCCTGGTGAATGTTTTGCATAGCAACACAGAAATACAATCGTGCGGATCGCAATAACACCCACTCACTTTACAATGGACTGACAAGAGTGCCATTGTGGTAGGTGACCGCCTCCAGGGTTTGTGGATTGCATGTTTGAGCCTGGCTTGGCAGAGTCATACCAAAGGGAAAAAATGGGAATGAATGTGTCACTGCTTGGCAGTGATTACGATTAAGGGCATGGCGATATTATAGTCTACTGGCCTGCACTATGGGTGTACTTGCAAATTAAGCTGCTTTATCAACAAAAACGGAAGATAGGTTCCTGCTCCTATGAGCTGTTCTAGCTTGCATTAGGTAGTGTTACCTAATCACTAGGTTACAACAATGGTGAAACAAATGGGGCTTTACAGAACAATGAGGAAGCTTGACAATTGGGCCAACCTATTTTGACGACAGGATGTTTCTCTTGAACGTGATCAGTTTCAGAATTGATTTAAAACTAGCCTTAAACCTATCCATGTTCAGTATGGTATGTTTCATGATATTGTCATAGTCAATACACAGTGTGGTGTGTAGCCTGTTTTACCATTAGTGATTTTGACGTGATCATGGGGAAAATCTCTTAAACATTCATTAGTCGGTTGATGACAGTTATACCTCACAATATTCAACTTTTATTTTTGGCTTGATTAATGCAAGCTATAGAACTATGTAATTGTGTAACAACTGCACATCTCTAGTCATTAAGGAAGAGTTCCAAATCATCTTATCTGCTTTCTTGATGAGATCCTCCCTTGATCTATTATCCGAGCTTTCGTTACCATGGAGATGACGTCAAGTTGCACCAACGATTCTGTCCTGTTGCTTAGTAGGAGGAGCTTGCCCACCAGACAGTCAGCTGGGGAAAATAGAGTGGAAGCGACTGTCTAACCTGTCGAATAACAATGCCTGTCTCGTTCCAGGGTACCCTGGAATTGTTTAAAACAACACCCGTCCATCTTTTCAGTATGCACGCACGTGCAAGCCGGCGAGTATGGAATCCCAGGACCGCCAAAATGTAGTAAAAGGAAATGAGGATAATTAAATGTTCATCATTTCCATTGCCTACTATAAGCCAATGAAGTAAATTCAAAAAATACATTGTTTTACTTTGTCAATCATCAAATAACAAAGTACATTTTAAAAAGACTTCATTTTACTTTTTCATTCATCATTTAACAGTTGAATAGT
>JACXGM010034167.1:0-11997 GCA_016801145.1 Umbra pygmaea | reverse complement strand
CCCCTTAACCCCAGTAGGTAATACAGACACTGCCCCCTGTAACCCCAGTAGGTAATACAGACACTGCCCCCTGTAACCCTAATAGGTAATACAGACACTGCCCCCTTAACCCCAGTAGGTAATACAGACACTGCCCCATGTAACCCCAGTAGGTGATTCAGATACTGCCCTCTATAACCCAGGTTGGTGATAGAGATACTGCCCTCTATAACCCCAGGAGGTGATACAGATACTGCCCTCTATAACCCCAGGAGGTGATACAGATACTGCCCTCTATAACCCCAGGAGGTGATACAGATACTGCCCTCTATAACCCCAGGAGGTGATACAGATACTGCCCTCTATAACCCCAGGAGGTGATACAGATACTGCCCTTTATAACACGGGTATGTTATACATATACTGCCCCCTGTAAAACCAGTAGGTGATTCAGATACTGCCCACTATAACCCCAGTAGGTGATTTAGATACTGCCCACTATAACCCCAGTAGGATGATTCAGATACTGCCCTCTAAAACCGGGGTAGGTGATACTGATTCTGCCCCCTGCAACCCTTGTATATGATACAGATAGCAACCTTGGTAACCAAAGTGGGTGATAAACAGCCATGCTGACGGGATAGACTGGATACCTCACACTCTCAACACAGGTCTCTGTTACTATGACAACTGCAGTGAGGAGAAAAAAGAGAAAGGAGGGAAATCGTTTCATCGTTTATCAAAATTAAAGCTTAGCTTTGAGAGGGGAGAGAGGCGAGGATGGGGGGGTACTGTCCATGCAGAAAGGGGATTATTACATCAATGGGGTGGATTGATTGAGCGATATCTTTATGGCCAACAGTATGAGGCAACGCTTGTTACAACTCTGAATAAAGTATCACTAATGTTACCGCGGAAATAGAGGACAAATAGAGGACCCCAGCCAATAAACTCCTATAAACCTATAATGTGGTGTTGTTAATAGGGAGGTAGAACAACATTATGCATCCAAGCATGGCTAAAGGACCAGAGTCCTGCTGAAACTTTCCTTTTATGCTAGCCATACTTGCTGGGGACAACTTGGACGGGAAGGTCATAGATAATTCATTTGACAACATGCAGGAGCTTAACGACAAATAAAGACATGGCAATCTAAGTAGCAAGCCTTGATAAACAGTAAGCATGTGAAGAAATCTTGCCAAGACATCAAAATACTGAGGGAGAAATGGTTTTCTACACGATCACACAAAAAGGTAGTGTTGCAAAGTTCTGGTAACTTTTTTCAAATTCCTAAGCTTTCCTGTAAATTGCTCTTAACATTTTCTGAAATCAGGGATGTTGGAAACCTACAATGTAAGTATACGGTAAATCTGGTTGTTTTGTGAGCAGTTTACAGCAGGGGAATTCAGTGTTTATTGTGCTGTCCATCTGCCTATCTTTCCTGTCCCTCTGTTCTGTCTGTCTCTATAACTTGTCCCTCTGTCTCTCTGTCCTGTCCCTTTGTCTCGCTGTCCTGTCCCTTTGTCTCGCTGTCCTGTCCCTTTGTCTCGCTGTCCTGTCCCTTTGTCTCGCTGTCCTGTCCCTTTGTCTCGCTGTCCTGTCCCTTTGTCTCGCTGTCCTGTCGCTGTGTCTCTCTGTCCTGTTTGCCGGTGTCCTCGGCTGTCAGCGTGATAGTTAGCATCCCCATGTTGAGTGTTCTCCCTACCTAGCATACTACAGGGCAAACAGCACCGGCTTCAATCACACTACAGCTCTGCTCTCTACACCACCAGCTCTCATCACAGGCATGGCCACTGAGGACTCACAATATTATTAAAAACACATCCATTGTACAGGTCAACTAGAGAATGCACACACAGACACACACAACAGTACAGAGATAGACGGCATCCAGTTTGACTGCAGCACTGCTATGCGTTTGTCTGCTCCGTGTGCTGCCTGTTGCAGAGTACGGCCCTGCAGCTACAGCACAGCTGATGACGATGTGTGTGTGTGTGTGTGTGTGTGTGTGCCCTCCTCTCCCTGCAGATTGGGTCCAAACCGGGTTTGGGAGTGATGTACTGAGAGAACATTCCTAGTGACAGCCCCAGCCGGCCACACACACACACACACACACACACACACACACACACACACACACACACACACACACACACACACACACACACACACACACACACACACACACACACACACACACACACACACACACACACACACACACACACACACACACACACACACACACACACACACACACACACACACGGGCCTGTGTGGCGATGTGTCACATGTCTCCTGTGCTGTGTGTTTCAGCAGGCAACGAGGCAGGCTGGTTTGGACACGGAGAGACCAGCCACAAACACACACAGGAGAACATCTGAGGAACTACTGGACCGTAACTGGACACACTGCAATCACACAGCTGCTGTACCAACTGGACATGCACACACACAGGCAAATACAAGACACACATTCAAACACTCCTCACACACCCTCCCAGACACTCTGCAGTATGTCCTTGTATTCCTAGTAGTCTGAGTCCCTTCAAGTACCTTCAGAGTACGTCAGTCCACTTTTGGGAAGGGATCCTGCTAAGATTTTCACTAAGAAAGCATCATAATGTAACGAAGGACACAGCCTTTTCATGAGATGCATTTCTCCTCTAGTTCGTTCCATCTCTCTCCTGTTGACTCCCTCCTCTCTCACCCCCTCCCCTCCCCCAGTCTCTCCAGTGCTCTGGCATTATCAGGGCGATCGATAGAAGTGATTATTATTCCTCCAGCAAACCCACACACCGCCTGACCTCACTCCGTCAGCCACATCCCTCCATCTCTCCCTGCAACACCTTTCATCTATTTCCCTCCTCTCCTCTCTCTCTACCGCTCTCTCCATCTCCCACCTCAGGGCCGAACTAGCAGCCGGCCACCACAGTGCAGGCTGGGCCTGGTGGGGGCTGAGTCTATCAGTCATTGCAGGTCACCGTGTTCTGGTCCTGCGTGTGTGGTGGGTGTGTGCAGCAGCTGTTCTATTTCAACGAAAGCGGAGGGGTCGGTGCCGGAGGTGGCTGGAGGGGAACTTCATCCATAGTGATCAGTCTCCCCCGATGAGGCTTTCAGTTACTCATGTTCTCTGGTCTGTCCGTACACCATGAGATCCAGCTTCCTCTTGAGCGTCAGTCATCAGGGTAGTCATGGAAACACCAAATGTAACCACACCAGGTGGGATTTCTTTAAGACTGCAAGGGAAGTTCAACTTCCCCTAAAATGTCAAAATATGAATGGTCAAATATGTACTATTGTGTTAACATTTTATTGATTAAAAATACGTTACAACACATTCATCTCGAAGACGAGTTCGTTCAGAATCAGCTACATATAACAGGTCAACTGACTCGATTTCCTTCTCATACATTCGCGTAGCGTCACGGTGCATTTCCCTGTTGAAGCCTGGCGTCCATGGACTTCAATGGGGCTGCTATGATCAGTTTTTGTCAGTGTTTCGAAACTAGATGGTCATTGGATAAATGCTGCGATTATGTCCCGCCCACGGACGCTCAGCGTCTCTGGGGTTGAATGGAAGAGCTGGCTGGCCTTGGCTCCGGGCTCCCACGTGATGATTTGAGGGTCTTCCGAAAGACTGCATCTCCTTTTGATTGACAGCCATTTGAGCTCAGTTCCATCGCAGATTTTGCAAGTGTAGTCAAAATTGCTAGCCAATTTTCATCATACATTCCATACAATTTTACACCACATTCCTTGTTTCAGTTTAACCTAATTCCCACATATCCTCCTTCGAGTTTAATATTGTTTTGTTAGATCGTTCATTCATACATTAATTCATACAGTAGGCTAGACTAGTGTCGTAGGGTTGAACTAGCTAGCTAGCAAACTGTACACGATGGCAGACAACGCTAATATTATCGACCTAATTTTGGCAAAGCCATTTGAAAGTCTTCTTTACAAGGAGAAACTTTAAACAGCATGGCAGATCAACACCAAACATTGATTTAGTGCAACAGATAGGGCAAAGTAACAGATCTTTTCAGCTTGCAGGGTAAAGGGAAAGCTGTGTGATTACTTGGGTGTTCCTTAAAGACATGGAGTTGGACAGTGCAATGCCTCAGCTTTACAAACTGTTCTCATTAGTGGCAACAATTGGAACTACATCTGCAGGTGTAGAAAGCTTCTCCTGTTTTAAGCGGCTCAAGTCCTACACCTGTAACACAATGGGCCAAGGCTGTTTAAGCAGCCTAGCTCTGCTGGCCATTGAGAGGAAACTGGTGAATTCACTGGAAAAGATGCCTAGTTGGTACGACAGGGTCACAGAGCATTTTAGGCCAAAAATGAGCTTCCCCTCTTTGAAAGACCAGCAGCTGCCACTGAACCAGACCCATGAAGGGCCACATGTAATACTAGAACACAATGGGTCCAAATACTAATGACAGACATTAGTTGTACTTGGCAAAAAATTACAATTGAACTATACATAAGACCTGTTCTAGACCCCAGTGTTACTACTATTGGACTAAGACCTGTTCTAGAGGACCTGTTGTAGAACCCAGTACTTCTACTACTGGTCTAACAGAAGACTTGCTCTAGAATCTACTGGACTAAACACAAGACCTGTTCTAGAACCCAGTAATATTAATAATGGCCTAAACAGAGGACGTGTTATAGAACCCAGTAATAAAAATCATGGCCTAAACAGAAGACCTGTTCTAGAACCCAGTAATGTTAATTATGGCCTAAACAGAAGACCTGTTCTACAAACCAATAACACTAGTTATGGCCTAAACAGAAGACTTGTTCTACAAACCAATAACACTAGTTATGGCCTAAACAGAAGACCTGTTCTAAAACCCAATAATACTAATATTGGACTAAACAGAAGACCTGTTCTAGAACCCAGTAATACTAATAATGGAGGAAATAAAATACCTGTTCTACAACCCAATAATACTAATAATGGACTAAACAGAACACCTGTTCTAGAACCCAGTGGCTTCCTTTGCCACTTGTTTGTCAGACTTACTTCATAGAGCGGAGGTCCCAACCTCTGATAGCTGTGTCATTGGCTGTGGCCAGCTGGGTGCAGTTATGATGCGGACTCCACTTCCCAGAGGTGAACTTCAGTTGACCTTTACCCTCTAGAGTGGCAGTGCTGGAGATCTGTTGGGGAAGGGGTTAACAATTAATACAACTAATCACATAAACCTGTCAATTGTTGAGTATGGGGAAGGAAGCTATGAGCTAATGTATGGAAAGATGTTTGCACAGGCCTTCACTCATGTGCAGCCCACAGGTTGATGATGACTTATTAAATTGGTTAGTATTTTATTTTAGCTTAGTATCTGTAGGTTGGATATACCCGGCCATCCACGTGCTGTAAAATAATGTGATTCATCAGACTAGGCCACCTTCCATTGCTCTGTGGTCAAGTTCAGATGCTCACGTGCCCATTGTAGATGCTTTCTGTGGTGGACAGGGGTCAGCATGGGCACCCTGATTGGTCTGTGGCTACGCATCCCCATATGCAACGCTTCTGTTGGATCAGCCAACACGGGCCAGCCTTCGCTCCCCACGTGCATCATTGAGCCATGGCCGCCCAAGACCCTGTCGCCGGTTCACCACTTTTCCTTCCTTGGACCACTTCTAATAGATACTGACCATTGCAGACCAGGAACACCCCACAAGAACTGCAGTTTTGGAGATGCTTTGACCCAATCGTCTAGCCATCACAATTTGGCCCTTGTCAAATTTGACAAATCGTTCACTTGCTTCCTAATATATCCCACCCATTGACAGGTGCCATGATAATGAAATGATCACTGTTATATTCACATCACCTTACTGTACGTACACACCGCCACAGACTTGAGCTTCCAAAGAAGCTCTGGACACCCTGTCAAGGACGCTTGTCAAAAAAGTATAGGGAAGCTTTAGACGCTTTGGGCGCTTTGGCCGCTCTGACGTGGTATGATCAGACTGTAAAAATAGGGCAGGACTAGCATACGGAGCCTTAAATATATCATGAGCAAATGAATTGCATTCCCGCTTAAATTGAGGGAACATATTTCCAATAAGAGTTTACCTAAACCTCATGTGTATCACATGGATCATCGAGAAGTTGTTGTGTTTGGGGCTACTTTATTGTATTTGCGGAGAAGACGTCGACGTCGGACTCGGAGAGTTGGGTTCATGACACACTATAGGACCGTCATCAAAGGACATCTATATTTCGATTGGTTGCTGGTCGTTAGCCGCTGAACCGCATCATAGCTCATTACCATAAAGTTGAACAAACGTCAACTTTTCTGCTTGACGCTCTGGTCGCTCAACACGCCCAAAACGCTACACCGACTGATTTTGCCGGTCCTTGCAGCTAAGAGAAACTGGCTTCCATTGAAAATGAATGAGTTCTGGTATCTTTGGAAGCTCAAGTCTGTGGCGGTGTGTACGTACAGTGAGGGGTGTGTCGGTTTCGGAATTGTTGATGCCGTTTATGACGTAGGTCAAAGGTGATGGTTATTGACATAACCGTCGTCGGGGGGGCGTTGGTCTTTTGTAAGACTGCCCGATTGCAGCACACAACTTAATTTGAAATGCCTTTGAATAAATAATGAGCTGACACAAATTACTCGCTATACGTTTATTTAGGATTAACAGTAAGCCAACTAGCAATGAACGTGCTTTGAAGTAGCTAAATCACACAGAGTTAACAAAAGTAGCCTTCTTAAATTCTCTTAGTGCTGCATAGAATGAATTGGTTAATTACAAATGGTGAAATCTACATTTCTACATACCTTTACCAAAGAAAAAAAGACAAATAACAACTGTTGTAATAACAGTGGGCCAAATTCAACTGCCTTTCAACTGGTGGATGGTTGAGCAGCAGTGAAGCAGTGTTTAATCCAAATGTCCGCGTAGGTTCATCTTCAAGTTGTTACGGAGATTACTGATGTTGGCACTTGCAACAAATACAGATTTTCGGATATTCTTCATCAAGGATTTTTGGTTTTCCATTCCATTGCCACCGAAATGTGAAATCAACGCTATCAACGACCTGTAGGAAGCACCTCCCTAACACGTCGTCGTTGAACACAATTGAACTGATATATTCTCCATGTTCACATGAGTCGTCTTTGCATCTCATCCATCAAGTTATTATACTAGGCTGTAAATACAGTTTGAGTTGCGCTTTTTGTGTGAAGTTTTAAAACCGAAACATGTCTAAACAGCTGATTTAACTTTTTTGTAACAAGATCAATATTTTTACCTCAGTCGGGAAAGAAACAGACTATTCACCCTCCCCAATTCTAATCAATAGGTGTTGTTTAAACCGTAGGCCGCCTTGCATCCCCACCCCACACACTTGCCATTAAACTCTGTTGAGCAAATCTCAGTTATGCTATTTTCCAAAGAATGATATACAGTTGGAAAATACGTAGACCATTTATAACACAGACTGTTAGCAAAACAATTATATTTAATTAGTATTTAAACACTCTTATTACATTTTTTGTTAATATTTAAATGACACGGTTTTGGCTGTTATAGAGTTCTAAGGACGGAGTTCATCTATAACCGTCGGTCTAAAGGTTATTTAAAAACGGTCACACCCCTTCATCACCTGTCATAATGTTATGGCTGATTGGTGTATATTTTCATAAATTGAATGCCACCTTGGTGAACGAAGCTATCAATTTAAAAAACATGAACATTTCTGGGTGATTCCAAACTTTTAAACGCTGCTGTACATCCCCAGTTTGATCATAAAGGACCCTGTGTGTCTGAAGGACAGACAACAAAGATCTCATACATTTCTCTATGGCCCAATCCTAACCTGTTATCTGTTTAGCTAATAACTATGCGACACATATTTATGCAGGTACACCTAATAATACAGTTTATAATAGTAGTTGGGTGTATGGAGCTTGTTTATGTAGTGTGTTCAGCTCTCTCTCCTTCTGTATCTGTCTGACGGTGCTGGAATAGAGCCAGTGCAAGTAGCAGTGCTGGGTTTCATTGATTGGGCCCTTATTGTACACGCCAGGTCCAGTCTCATTATTTCAGGTAGAGAGGGAGGGGATGAGATGGGGACGGGTGTACCCAGAGGAGGAGTGTGGGGGAAGATGAAGAGCGAATGGAGGTAAAATCCTTCCTAACTAGTACATACAACATTGGCACAGCTTTGTGCCCCTGCCTAGCTCCCAGCCATGTTAGTGCTAACCAAATTAGGCCTAACGAGACAGAATACACTACACTGAAGGACGCTTTTCTTTAGCTGCTGCGTCAGATAAAACCATGCTACCTGCCAAACACTCACCCACTTATGGAAAATTTGAACTGAATTTGCCTCAGAGTGT
This sequence comes from Umbra pygmaea, assembly GCA_016801145.1. Classification (NCBI taxonomy): domain Eukaryota; kingdom Metazoa; phylum Chordata; class Actinopteri; order Esociformes; family Umbridae; genus Umbra; species Umbra pygmaea. Next base: position 3,650 of record JACXGM010034167.1, on the reverse strand, counting down.
ATCTGCTTGTGTGTGTGTTTGTTTGTTTGTGTGTACTGCCGCATGGATAAGGTGTGTGGGTGTGTCGTGAGCCGCAGGAGATGTTCTCACTTAATTCCAGCAGTGTTTCTAATTGATCTCACACAACCAGCTTTAATCCACCCAGGACCCTGAGAAAGACAAATCCATGACCCAGCTGGACAGGCAGACAGGCCTGTGATGAATACATCAGCCTGATAGGATGCAGGGAGTGGGGGTAGTGTGTGTGGAGGGATAGAGTGGAGGAGATTAGCACAGTTAACCAGGGCTGGCCCACTGGGGCTGGCCCACTACATTGGCCAAATAGGCCTAGGGGACTAGTAAGGACCATGGAAACCCAATTGATTATCTAAGTCACTTTTTCAGACATCATAATATGTCATAATTCATGCCAAAATGGATAAAATTGTAGTGAATTGGGGGAACGCATGGCGTACTGGGCTAAGTTGCTGCATTGCAGGACAGTCTACGCCACCACGGTCATGGGTTCGAGCCTGACCAGGGGTTCTCTGACTTTCCCCGGGCCTCCAGTGTGAGGCAGCGGAACATTAGCGCTGCCCGAGATTTGGGTAAGATAAATCAGATTACGTATTCTGCAACGTCGCTCTCCAGCGACTCCTTGTGTTTAGATCGGGTGCCTGTAAATTAAATCACAGAATAATAGTCGGTGAACGTAATCATCCCATGCATGATCTGACTAAAGATTTCTGTGCATCAGCGGCTTGGGCGACATGTGGTTGGATGAACCATGCGCCTGCCCCTCCTCATCTCACAGACCTGTACAAGGAGTTGCAGAGCTGCAGACAAGCAGGATTAGAGAGGGAATTGGGAATGGAGGAAAATCGGGAAAAATCACAAAATAAAAAATATACATAAAACCTATTAAAAAAATATACAATTGTAGTGAATTTTGCTTTACATTACAAAATGTATTTACACAAAATAGGACAAAGGCTAGAATTGCAGACAGTATTAGAATTGCATGTACACTGCTGTTCTCTGGCGAATGTCAATCAAGCTGAATGGTGTTGGGTTGTGAGCACAGGTCCCACTTGAGGAAGTCAGGCACTGATGCCACCCTCATAGGGTCTGTTTCTGACAGTTTGGTCAGAAACATGCACAGCAATAGCCAGCTGTAGGGCTCTGGCAGTGATTCTCCTGTTCCTCCTCACATCAAGGAGCAGATACCGGTCCTGCTGGTGGGTTGATGCCCTTCTAAGGCCCTGTCCAGGTCTCCTCATGTAACGGCGCATCTTCTGGTATCTCCTCCTGAGACTGTATTGTGAAACACAGCAAACCTTCTTCCGACAGCATGTACGGGTGTGACACCCTGGGCGAGCTGGACTATCTCTGCATCCTGAATGGGCTGCAGGTAGCGTCTCATTCTACCAGTAGTTGCAAGGACACTGAGGACACTGGCCATACTGAAGAATCCGTCAGGAAGGAGAAGGAGAGAGCAAATCCATTCCCTTTTGGGGCTGTCTTGTTGCCTCGCCAACAATGAACCGGTAGTCACTTTCATTTGCACCAAAACAGGTGACATTGATTCAATATCGCTTATGTTTCCTAAATGGACAGATTGATATCCCTGAAGTTTAACTGACTTGGTGTTATACTGTGATGATTAGGATGATGATTCATTTTTTTTGTTGGAGCAGTGTATTTTATTTAACAATTGTTATGAAATTGCACTGTTTACTTTCGGCAAAATCTGGCAAAATGTCACAAAATGCCCCCCCGAGACAAATCTAGCAAAGGGCCCCGAAAATGCAAGGGTCGGCCCTGCAACACCACTAAAGGAATGTGTCATGGTTGCCGCTCCGCTCTTGTAATCTCGTTCCCCCTCTCTCTATCTCACTCCCTATTCTCTCTCTTCCTTTCTCACCCATGTGCTCTCACTCCATTATTAATGGCTGCCATTCCCAGGGCAGGCTGGGTCACTGCAGATCTCCCTGCTCTGCTGCCCACCCTGACATCTGTGTCACTGCACATGGGGACAGAGGGCCTTCCACTGGGGACACCTTCACAGAATGTGTGGGAGAGTGTGTGTCTGTGTGTGCGTCACTCTGTGTCTGAATACAATCTCTGAAGGAAGCAAATCATTTTAGTAATATGACACATATTCAAATGATAAAACACACACACACACACACACACACACACACACACACACGTTGTAGGTTGTGTCCTGTTGGGCCTGTGACCTGGCCAGCATCTGCAGTTCTCCGAATATGAATGACTAATGACTTCAGCAAATTATTCATGAAGCACCACCCTGCTGTATCCCAGCATGCCAAACAGACAGATGCTTCTAGGACCTTAAAACAAGAGCCTACACAATAGGCACCTTTGTTTTCTATTGTTGTGGGGACCAATAACTCAACTAGACTTTAATATAACCCTAATCCTTAACCTAACCTCACCATAAGTTCCTAAATCTTGAAGTAATTATTTGACTGTCTCGCTCATCAGTCAGGTCTCTCACTCAGGGAGAGCAGGGTCGAGCTAGCGTGACTGCTACGGCATAGGGTTCCCTGAGTGAGAGAGCTGACTGATGAGCAAGACAGTCAAATAATTACTTCAAGATTTAGGAACATAGACAGATTAATTAATTCTGTCATTGTTCTCCTATAATGTAATCTAACCCTAACCCAATACCTAACCCATTAACCACAATTGTATCACTTTGCGCAATAGGATGTTTTTCCCCAAAACCTATCCCCGGAGCCAGAAATCACATTATTCCTACTGGGGACTGTTCAAAAGCCTTGTGAGGACCAATGTCAGATTTTACACTCATTGTGGGGACATCAGTTTCTCACATGTACATAAAGATCTAGAATATCACACACAAGCTTAACTTTATCACCATAACAGAGCTATGTATGTTTTAATTGCCAAAGAAGTGGAGTAGACATGCAGTAGACCAGTAAATCAGTGCAGGAGAGAGGGTTTAATGTACTAAAAGCTGTCTCAGACTGAAGGTTTCCATAAACCAGGCGGTTTTAATCCTGAATGCTGATTGGCTACTAGTCATAACACGTGAAAAAATATACCACAGGTGTGAAATCCCTTGCATCTTTACTGCAGTAACCGCTTTGACAACTAGTTTACACTCTCAATCAGGCATCTTAGGTGTTTGTCATACATTGCAAATATACCATGGATAAGAGAAGTATCAAGGCAATACTCGATGTGTGGTACCTAAGGACTAGAGGCAAATTGATATATATCAGTCAATTAACAATAGTGATGAGAGTGCATCAATCAAGAAAGCTAGCCAGTTGTAGGCAAAAATCCATGCCAAAAAAGTGTATTATCTTATTCCAGCTCTAATAACAGGAAAATCTGCAGATGTATCATTATCAAACACAAAAAATTGTAGCTAAATACAGAATGTACTGTATGTGACCTGTTATCTCACCGTCTCTACTTGTAGCTAAATACAGAATGTACTGTATGTGACCTGTTATCTCACTGTCTCTACTTGTAGCTAAATACAGAATGTACTGTATGTGACCTGTTATCTCACTGTCTCTACTTGTAGCTAAATACAGAATGTACTGTATGTGACCTGTTATCTCACTGTCTCTACTTGTAGCTAAATACAGAATGTACTGTATGTGACCTGT
>JACXGM010034165.1:0-12061 GCA_016801145.1 Umbra pygmaea | reverse complement strand
ACTAGACCTGCACATTCTTTTACAATGTGATGACAGAACCTTTACTAGACCTGCACATTCTTTTGCTTAAAGGTGCCGTTTGTAGAGTTGGAGCCACAATAATGGACCACCTCTGACAAACTGTGTTTCTTGATGTAGTGTTTTTTTTTATCAAATGATGGTTCCCTACACTATGCACAGCTTTTTTACACACAAAACAGCATATAGTGTATGAAATAGTGTATGAAATAGTGTATGAAATAGTGTATGAAATAGTGTATGAAATAGTGTATGAAATAGTGTATGAAATAGTGTATGAAATCATTGTCCCATTTGAAACTGCTTTATTTGATTTTTGAGATATTAAGAAATACAATTCGTGCGGCTTTTGTACGATGGTCACTAAAAGAGACTGTACATCTGTTCTCACTGTGCAAAATTGTAATCTACACAGTACCTCATTGATCTGCAATTAAAATATGAGCTTTAAATGTGTAAGTAAATAGCAGCAGTGTTTTCATTGTGAATAATTAGAGTTCCCACAGGGAAAGTAACACAAAGAGTGTTTGTTCAGGTTTGAGGAGAAGGCCCAGTCAGAGCCTCTGAATGCCCTGAAGTACCTGCAGAACGACCTGGCTCTGACAGTGGATCACACGGACCCTGACGAGACCAAAGAGGTGAGGGCTGGAGCTGTGGCAAAATGAACATATTAACAATTGACATTTTCAATGCTGTAATTTAAAAAATATTAAATGATGAATGTGTAATCTCAATGGAAGTCTGATCGGTTTTAGTCAAACAGGAATATGCAGTGTTTTCTGATCACTGTTAATGCTGATACCTTTTAACCTTCTGGTGCTAAACAGTCACAGACAAGATTTGTTTGAGAACTAGATATTATAGTGTTTTATATAGTTCGTTATGTAAACACATTTCAGTGGTACTTTATTCTTTTTTTTTTGAAGGGGCTCGGAACATTTAGTAGTTTCAGTCACTATGCCTGGTGAACCAAAAGCCACATTTCCCTGAGGCTAGCAATTAAGCCAGTCAACAATGTGTTATGTCTATGAATGTTACTCTGACATCAGTGGGAGATTTCAGTCAGTGTTATGTCTGTTAATGTTACTCTGACATCAGTGGGAGATTTCAGTCAGTGTTATGTCTGTTAATGTTACTCTGACATCAGTGGGAGATCTCAGTCAGTGTTATGTCTGTTAATGTTACTCTGACATCAGTGGGAGATCTCAGTCAGTGTTATGTCTGTTAATGTTACTCTGACATCAGTGGGAGATCTCAGTCAGTGTTATGTCTGTTAATGTTACTCTGACATCAGTGGGAGATCTCAGTCAGTGTTATGTCTATGAATGTTACTCTGACATCAGTGGGAGATCTCAGTCAGTGTTATGTCTGTTAATGTTACTCTGACATCAGTGGGAGATCTCAGTCAGTGTTATGTCTATGAATGTTACTCTGACATCAGTGGGAGATCTCAGTCAGTGTTATGTCTGTTAATGTTACTCTGACATCAGTGGGAGATTTCAGTCAGTGTTATGTCTGTTAATGTTACTCTGACATCAGTGGGAGATCTCAGTCAGTGTTATGTCTATTAATGTTACTCTGACATCAGTGGGAGATCTCAGTCAGTGTTATGTCTGTTAATGTTACTCTGACATCAGTGGGAGATCTCAGTCAGTGTTATGTCTGTTAATGTTATCAGTGGGAGATCTCAGTCAGTGTCTGTTGGCAGTAAATCAACATGCCGTGTTTCTCTGTTCAGTTCCAGCTCCTGCCGTCAGCTCTCTTCAAGTCCAGCTCTGACTTCATCCCTCTGGGTAAGATCTTGCTGCAGTTCATATTCTGCCTGCTTCACTAGACATGGTAGATAAGAACCAATCACTGCTATGTCTTCATGTTTTCCCTCCATTGTTTCTTGAGGTGATTTCATCTGGTCCTCCCACTTGATTGTGCATAGTAGCGTTACAGGGTACATACTGTATGTATGGCATCCTGTGAAAATAGACTTATTTTTTCGTGTCTCTACTGTTTCTCCCATTCCTCATTTACTTCTTCTGTCTTTCTCTCTTTATTCCATAACTCCCCTCTCCACCTTTCTCACTGTGTTCTTCCCTCTTTCTTCTTCTGTGTTTGTTAGGGTTTTCAGACGTGGACCAGACTTACGCCCAACGCACTCAGCTCTTCGACACGCTTGTCAACTTCTTTCCGGACAGCATGACCCCACCCAAGGGTAACCTAGTCGACCTCATCACACTGTAGCCCGTGCCACTCCCCTACGCGCCTTCAACGCAACACCCCATCAAGACTTGTTCCGATTGGCTGGCCCAAAGCCAATCATACTATTTTTCTACACTTCACCTTTCGAAGTACAGAGGTGCTGTGGGAGTACACTCATCTGCCCTGCTCTCCAGGGTGTTTGTTTTTCAACTGTGGTTCTAAATTGAACTTGAAGGGCAAATATGGGTCAGACGATTTGTGATTAAATGGGGGGATGCTGACTATCAATGTGTCAAAATAAATGTAACGCAACACACTTCCCACCGCCAACCCATGATGCTGAGTGTTTCTAGGCCTGATAGTATTTGTTGAAATGCTATTTATAGTGCAAACAACACCCAAATCAGACACACATTTTCAATTGATTGGTTTTTCACCGTACGTTAGTTGGCTTGGTGTTAGCTTGTTGGACCCACCTCTGCACTAGTCTGTCTCCATCACATCCACGAGCAAGCATACAAACTCTCTCAATCATTCACTGTTATTGCTGCCAATATTACAAACAGGACACTCAATGCTGTTATTTATGCCCATATCATATATACCCCCTATTTATAATCATTCTGGCCACAATACTTTAAACTACAAAATGTGAACTGTCGTATAGAAGCTGTTTAAATAATGGCCTTAAGGCAATATATTCCTCAAATGACACCTACATGTCCGATTACATCTTCATTATCAATATAAAAATCTATAATTTATTAATGTAAACCTATGAAGTCGGGATGGGTTTTAGGGTGAACCGTTGTACAGTAACCTGTGATTCAGGTAACAGATACTGGCTAAGTAAGGTAACCGTTTTTCTGCCACTTTCTGCCACAGATATAATCACCTTCAGTTTTTCAGTCCTAACCCCTATAATAATAATAATAATTATTATAATAACTGCAATAGGATCATCCTGCTCTATCGAAGGGAGTGTTCATCTGTACTGACTGACATGCGTAAAAACTCGCACACAAAAGATTGGCAAGAATTTCTCTACCTTTGGCAACATTATTTATTGGAATAGAATGAAGAATGTATTTTCTGATTACTGGGTAGTTGTTTATTACGTTAACAATGAGCACCTTGAGGGCTTCAACGTTGATCTGCAGAAAAGCACGTTGCCATTTTCCTTCTTGAATCTTGTTCTGGAGGCAGTTTTGCTTTGTGCTTTTATCCTCCTTTCAAACAATACGAAAACCCTACCATTTTTTATGTAAACTTCAAAACAGCGTCTTCGAAGTCAACCAACTACAAAATCATGTCTCTGGGGCAAATCTGCCTGCTATTCCCTGTGAAGTCGGTTGTCATTTCACACATTTTTTTCAACTCCGTTTCTGTTTCTCCCTGTATTTTCAGGTTTTTGCTCAGAAAATGTTGTTTTAAACCACATCGGGTCTTATGGTCTAAAAAAAGACCTGAAGAATTATGTTTGCGTGTCTAGATATCCTTAAATTTGAGGGTGTACTTAGACTGTTTTTAGGATGCTTTCAGTAGCACATTTTAGGCTACTATGCCTTAATCCATTGAAGTGCAGATGATTTTTGGCTACGCCTTATATCTAACAAATCAAGGATTTTTTTTGCATTAGTGTTAACAGCTACATGCACTCAGAGCATAGACAGTGACATTTTCGCTGCCTCTTCTGAAGTTTTTTTCATAAATACAAATCATACATGTGTTCAGATTATGAATTATGGGGAAATACCTTTTTAACATTTAGTTGATTCCCTACTTAATGCAATACATATTGGAAAACATTCTGAAATGTTTGTGTGTGCATTCTCTGATTCCATACATCCGTATCTCAGATTGTGTAGGGCCCTACTAACAATATTCATGATAACCTGATAAGGCTCACCTCCTTCAGAAACCTGCATGTCAAACTCTGAATGCAAAAGAAACATTCACAAGTTGGCTCCAACACCTATTTAACAGTTTTTTTACTGTCTCCAGCTAAAGATGTGTTGTACACAATTTGTTTCGGTAAGAATTGTGTTGGTTCATATTCATTATGTGGAACATTGAGGATGCTCTGATAGAATTCTCTGATAGAACTGACATTTGAATAAGTAATGGATCAAGTTCTCTGGCAGGTAATTTTTGTTTAGCTGTGTGCGTGTGTTCAAGCTTGAGTTTACCAGTCAATAGGTTGGATAGTTCCGGATGGTCAAGTTGTTTAGTACAGCTGTGTTAAATAAAAAAGAATCATGACTGATTTGTCTTCCATTCCTCGTGAAGAAGATGAGTGAAGTGTTGAACTGTTGAAGAAGAGTAGCAGTGTGGTCTTCCATTGCATTATGTATATATTGTTTATATATTTTGCGTTTTTTTGGACAGTTGTACAGAATGTACATTACGATCCAGTAGATAAAAAAATATAAAATTAAGATGTTTTCCTGAGAAGGCGGGAGGTGCGCTGGAGCAGAGTAGAGAAATCAAGGTGAAAACAAATTGGTGAACATGCTGCTGCCTTATCATACGTCCAATTATGTCAAACAAAAGTGTTTTGTTTGCAGTTGCTTTATTTTTGGAATATTGCAAGCCGACATGACAGTTTAACCGTTTAGGAGTCCATGCACACAGCAGAATACACACAGGACTTCATTGTACGACCGACATATTGTACCTAAGATGTCCCCACAGATCTATTTATGAAAAATAATTTGAAGATTATCTGCTAGTCAGTATTAGTTGAATTTAAATCGCTACCATTGGTGTGTGCAATTTGCTGCTTTTGTGTACGCCTGCATGCTTGCAAAGGTGTCATTAGAGTCGCTGTGTCTGTTTGCTAACGGGTGTCTTTATATTAGGCACAGTGAAGATTGTTCACTGATTACTTGAGATCAGGAGGATTGTCAAACCATCATAGCTTTGCAATACAACTCTTAATTTAGTAATACATTATACTGTTTGGTCATCAGATTACAGGGCTTTTTTCAATAATGGCATTTGTTTATTTTTTGTGCCAGAACAAAATAATAATAAGCTTAACAAAACGTGATAAAATAGAGCACCTTGATAAAGAAATCAATAATTCAAGTACATAATGCCAAATAATTTGTATTTTACTTATTTTGGGGAGGGTGAAAATATTGACATTTTGAGATGAATTGAATAGTATTTTCATCGTCTGCATTCTCTACATCTTGCCCCACTTCTGCCTGGGTAGAACTCAGGAGGAGTTGTGGACGGAGTGTGTGAACACTATGAATAAAGTGAATGTGTAGAGAGACTATTGTAGAACTGCGTTGTATGTAATGTACATAATGAATAAAGATTGTATTTTGTTCAGGTTTTCATAAATAACTGACTGGTCTTTTATTTTGTATGCAACGAAAAATGTAATAAGGCATTAAGCATTTCAAAAGCTTCTTTATATCTTGACTTTAATCAGTCAGCAGATGTTTTACAGACAATACAACACTTATTTGAAAATACTTTATTGGCAAATCTATATTTGTATATGAAAATATGGCTGCCCTGTTCACGATCGTCAAGACTCAGCTTCCAGTGTGTCAGACCCCCTGTTGTTTGTCCTCATCAGCAAACAAACTATAAATACATACAATAGCTTCTAAATACTTTGGTGAAAAATGTTCTCAAATATTAACTACAAGTGAGACTGTACACAATAATAATGATACAATAACTAGAAATGTGTTGAAATATTGGTTGATTGCTTGGTGTTGTCAATTTGTGTATATATAATTTTTTCATTAATTTAAAGACATTTGACTGTTATCACATGGATACACAAATAGTTGTTCAGTTGTATAAAAAAACACAATCACAAGAGTAAATAGGTAGAGGTTTATGTCCCTCCTTCGCTCTAAAGTAGCTCCATAACTTCAAAAACTTTAACATCAGTACACAACAAAATATTGTTCCTTAGTGCCCAGCTTCTTTGATGAAGTAAGTCTAGTTTTAGATCGTGATGGGAAAACAAACAATTTCTGTTCTAGCAGCAGGATATAATGCTGGCAGCGCTAACTCAGATCTTCTTTTTCAAAATAAAAGCCACATTGAAATTCAACATGTTGCAAGGCATTCCAACAATGGCCTTTATTTTTATAAAAGATCATCCTTAATGCTGCCAGCATATTTTGCTGCTAGAAGAACAGCAAAGAAGGTTTGTTTGCCCGTCACTAGTTTTCGATTACTGAGCATGTTTGATATGCTGTAGTCCCAACACTAGGCTTCATCAATGTGCAGGATCAAGCCAAATGTTCACACGAGTATTTACAGTGTTTTCCTTCGCCTCTGTGGCAGCCCCCATCCCAGCTGTGTCTATACTGACACTTGTTTTATTCGTGTTGTTTACATTGCTCAGTTGTACCAGTGAGTTACCTTTATACAGCACTCACTGCCAGGTTGTCAGAGCTGATCTACATTATTATTTTAATTAGGTCACCAGGATGATTTAAATTTGATCCTGAGGTCATTATCTCTAAATCAGATTTAAGAGTAAAGGAAGTAGTGACAGATTATAAAGTTTAAGCCTTCTACAATTTGTCTTAGAATAGAAAACAGTTATGTACAGGTACAAGTGTACAATTAAACACACTTTTGGGAGTTCCAGCATAAAGATCATGCATATTTGAGTTTTTCTTTACACTGTAATTTCCTCCCTGATTTGGTGTGTGTGTGTGTGTGTGGGACCCTTTAGTGACTATGATGCAGGTACAGTACATACAGCACATACAGTACCTTTTTAACAAGAAACAATCTAGTTAGGCACAGTGGTGGTGCAGTAGTGTTAGCAAAATGACCTGTGACATTTTCAAGGCCACAGCGATGGCACTGCCATCTGTATAGGTGGGGTGTTTTAATATTCAGTTGTGACAGTTTTTCTGAATCGGTTAGGTTGCGTTGTTGCCTAAGCTGGTTCAAGGAACGTTCCTGGTGCAACAAAGAGAATTGCATTATACAGAACAGTCACTACTCTTATCACAAGATAGATGCATGTAGGTGTTCTGTACAATGTCTACATTACTAACTAGTACATTCGCAGTCTTTCCCAATGTATCAGAACATTGTAATGGTTATGGGTAAGGGAGTGCCAGGAGTCGGACCGTTTACAGAGGGGTACCATGTCCTTGGCAACCGCCTACAGGTGGGTATCCTCCTCATCTACCATGTCCTGATTCAGCAGGTTGTCGATCGGGACGATCCAGCTATCGTTAAACTCTCCGTTCAAGGCCACCTTCTTCTCCTGCATCTCTGGATGCACCTCCATCACTTCCAGGGTGGGATTGTCGTGGTAACCATTCTCCACTGTCTGCAGCTCCTCAGTCAAGTGTTGCTATGGAGAGAAAGGGATATTTTGGTGCGTGCCCCACCCACAAAAACAAAGCTATTGGAAGAATAAATGAGGAACAATTTGCAAATGTTGTACACAATTTTGCTTGTGGTATAGTTTGTTTACCTGGTGGTTCTTCCGGTAGGGTTTACGGTGGTACGATGCATAAATGGCTAACCCTAAAATCATGGCCAGCAGGGCTCCGCAGGATGTCAAAATGGCAACCAGGGTTGTATTGTCATTCACCTGACAGACCGAAAGGTAAACAAATATCCACTTTTGACTCGTTAAATACAACAATATTTAGGATGTTACTATGTTATGTTCACAACGTTTATGATAACATTAATGCAGTTTCTACTTTCTGTCCATAAATGTTTATTAGACTTACTCTGGGTTCACTAAGGAACTGATTTATGACTGAAGGTGCCACTGTAAAAAAAGAAAATTGGTAAGGGAACCTTCAGTTTTGGTACTTGATGGTTGCCATCATTTGGCTTCAACACAAATTTTAGAGCCACAGTTAGCGTTAGGAATGAAGGTGCACTGGGTGTGATTTATATCATTAATTTAAAATTAATTTGTCTGAATGGTTTGTATTGTACATACCACGCCCAATCACGATGCTGTCAACGATAACGTTGTCTTTGAGCCCCATTAATGTCAGAGAACAGTTGGCATTGTCAAAGTGAGACATCATCATTTGACAGAGCTTTACCAGTTTCGGTTTGTTTTGATCCTGATGAGAGAATCCAAATAACACATTTGAAAGACTTGTCATGCATTTCATTTGTTTAAAGGTTACCAAATGTTTTCTCGGCTTTAACAAAAAGATCTATGACTACATTAATAATCTATGACAAAACAATAACTTGCTGAGCTGATGTCATTTCACCATTGTCTCATGGCCGCCAGGTTTAAACTGGTTGGGAAAGGTCAAATGTGATGAGAGGTCAACGTTTCCTGTAGTGTGAAGTGTCTGTTATTACTGGCCTTTATAAAAAAAGAGCAGCTGTTTGTGGAAAGTAAGGCAGAAGGAGCAAATGTGTGAGAAAGACGGAAACCTGCAAAATGTAGGAAGGTTTCACACTTAGACTGCCATTCTTTTCCACCCAATGACAGTGGAATGCTATTTTATACCATGATGCACTACTGCTCTTCCTGTTCTGACTGGAATAGGAAACATAAATGAGGTTGGGGCTGGAGTGGGCTGGGGTGGCTGTTCTCATAGAGAATCTGAGGCATTGACCATCTGTGTTATGCCAATCAAGCATTTCTTTATTTGCTACGGATAAATCCAGATCTAAAGCTATCAGCAAAAAGGTGAATAGGAGAAACTCTTACCCCTTTATCTGTTTTATCCATGAAAAACTGTTGAAGTTAAAATAAACAAAGTTAACATTCACGGTAGTTAGAAATTAATAAATGTACAGTATTTTTTTGTTGTTGAATAAACCCATCTGATGTAAGCTGCAGTCCCTGTGTAAAACTTTCATACCGTATCTGGGGGTGTGGTATCCTCTCTCTGTATGCTGGTGATGGCTGGAGCAGAACTGCTTTCTACCACTGTAGGGTTAGGTGTGGAGGGAGGCTTGGAGGAAGACTGTGGCCCCAAAAATGGTGTCATGGAAGGGTTTGTGTTATGGCTGTTAACCACTGATGTTGATGCTTGAAACTGTGAGTTGACTTCTAACAGAACAAATAAATTTGACAGTTTTATCAGTTTCTTTTTCCACACATGTTCAAAACATACAAACCAATGTGTTCCCTCACATCCACATGTAACCACAGTCCCTTGAATGATTGGTGTCACGGTGTGGTTGGAGGTAGAGAAGCTCACCCGTAGGGGAGTCTGTAGACGTTTGGGTGATGGTATGACTAGTGCTTTTTGTGGTCCCTGGGGCTGTCCATCCAGGTCCAGCGATGATGTTCGTTTTGGTGTATGTGGAAGTAGATTCACTCATGGTCACCGTAGTTGCAGTAGTAACAATCATACTGGGGTGAGACGATGTGACTTTATCCTGAGTGACTGTAGGATTGGTTGTAGTTCCGGTGGCAGGTTTGACACTAGAGTTGGCTGTAGGACTGGTTATAGTGTTGGCTGTAGAATTTGCTTGAGCTCCGGCTGTAGCTTTGGGTGTAGCTTCGGCTGTAGCTTTGGGTGTAGCTTCGACTGGAGCTGTGGGTGTAGCTTTGGCTGTAGTTTTGGGTGTAGCTTCGACTGGAGCTGTGGTTGAAAATTGTTTATTCACGCCATTAACTGTAGTGTTATTTTTATCGATGGTAGTAGGGGCTGTTTTGGTGACTGTGGAGGTTGGTTCGTGGGTGGTCTTCGAGTCTTCATTCTTTATAGTAGGTTTGTTTTCGGAGATACCTGTAGTAGTCGTGTTTTGGGAGACTGTTGACACAGGTGTAGCAGTTGTTGTGTTGGTCGTTTCATTGGTTTTCACTTGTGCCGTATAAAGTAAAAGACCTAGAGTAAAAAAAAAACTTCTAGGTCATATACACACACTATATTACACATTATAGCCGCCTGTGCTACACCAAACTAAGCGTGAATAATGTATTAGTTGTGTACTATTAAAAACACAACCAGCCAAATAAATATCTACTAGTTAATAATTTTATAAGAGCCGGGTTATATTTTTCAATTTAGAACACAACAATGTATTGTCAATAGGAGGGTGAAGACCAGCCTCTAGAGGGCATGGTGTAGAAACCTCCAGCCAGCTATCCAGTAGAAGAGCATGTATTTCCCTTTTTCTCTATTTATAGTCACTTGACAGGATGCTCCACACAATAACTTAGGAAGCACCACACCCACCTTAAGGGCATGCCCCAGCCCACAGTGAGGCTGTCCTTTAGGCTGGGACCCTGGGGATGTGAAACAAAGGCCTTCATAAGAACCCTCCCTACAAAACAGTTCATACAGCTATAGCGCAAGGCTTGCCTTTTCAAGTACTTGATTATGCGCACGTAGGCGCACAGCCACACAAACCTCATACTGCTGTCGCGGTCTTGTAAAAAGACCTGAACCTATAATGCCAGCACTGTACGGCGTCGACATGCCATGCGTTCATAGACACGGGGCCCCGTTTTATAAACAATGGTTGATAATCGGAGACACCTCCCACAGCTCCATGCAAACACATCACATACCGTGGCCTGGCCATGAGACTGGCTCAGATGAAGTTGGTATATGCACACAACAAAAAACACATTAAGTGGGTGTGAAATACAGAATACAGAACAAGCATCACTTATTGTCACCTATTCACCCCACCAATTGACATGTTGACTGTAAAATAGATAGGACACAGGGACTCTGTTCTAATCTATTCAAACAATCTGTCTGAAAAGGATTTTACTACTACTTGAATCTCGTAAATTCTGAACATTTTTTAACACAGCTAGAGCACAGCCCCCTCCTAACTGGCCAGAACATAAACCGATGCCCACCCGGGATATCCAGACCTAATGGGTTGTCACAGTGATCAATTGAATAAATAACTACAGGAAGTGTGTGGTTGCAGATACGCTGCTAAAGTTGGCCCAGTTAATAAGGGATGATATACTTTTTCACACAGGGGTATTGGGTGTTGCATAGCTTTTTTATCCCCAATTTCTTCCCTACCAAATGGTCCAATTCCCGGTGACCTGTTGTCAGCTCCGCAACTACTTGGACAGATGCAGGATGGTAAAGGGCGCTAACATGTTTCATCCAACCACGTCATCGAGCTGTCCGACACTTATCCCACTGCTCATCCAACACGGAAGCCTTTAGTCAGATCATGCATAGCCATTTCTAATCTATAAATGAAATATGTGTCACACTTCTGGTATTTGTACGGGCATTATTCCATTTATATAATAGGTTTTGACTGAAGATCAGATAACATTAGGTGTAAGTAACCAGAGATATTTGCAGAAAATCTGACAGCACAATACCTTTTTGCAGCAATGGATATTTGTTGTTTTCCCAAATACTCTTATCAGGATTGTGATCTTTCTGTTTAATGTGTGTTTTCCACACAGATTAGGCATGTGTGCCCTGCCTCAGAGACAGCTGCTGCGCTGTGTCTGCACCGTATCTCTACCCCTCTGGGGGGAATCATATTTCGGCGTGGCCCTTTATGACCCTTCTTGTCAGCCGTGTGTCGGTTATCCTAAACGTGACGGCAACCCCCACTGACCCACAGCCTGCTACTATCAGCTGGGCTGTTTTTACCTCAGAGAGACATTCCTATAACACCCAACCTGTAACCTCTCAGAAACACTCCTAATAAGACACCCTCCTCAGAGATACAGCACTGGAGATGTTGTAGATGTATCTATCCTGTTCTACACCCATAGGCTTCCTATGTAGTGGCCTTGATGCGTTATAGCGTGAGTCTTTTATAAAGGGGTGATGGACAGCTGCTGCTGTTGCAATGTCGGCTGGAAAGGTTGGTCACTGAGTAAGGTTATGACTGGTTGGTCACTGAGTAAGGTTATGACTGG
>JACXGM010034164.1:0-12061 GCA_016801145.1 Umbra pygmaea | reverse complement strand
TTATTATCATTATTACTATTACTATTATTACTATTGTCATTCCTATTTTAAAATTCTATATTGTTGTAATTCTTGTTTTTAAGCCCACTGCATAGAATCGCCGAGCCATGTCAATAAGAATTTCTCTGCATAGGATGATGTATGTTGTTCAATGCATATGATAAATAAACCACTTTGACTTTGACTTTGACTTTGACTAAAGTGTGCCAAGAAAACATCCCCCACACCATTACACCACCACCAGCCTGCACACTGGTAACAAGGCATGATGGATCCATGTTCTCATTCTGTTTACGCCAAATTCTGACTCTACCATCTGAATGTCTCAACAGAAATCGAGACTCATCAGACCAGGCAACATTTTTCCAGTCTTCAACTGTCCAATTTTGGTGAACTCTTGCTAATTGTAGCCTCTTTTTCCTACTTTTAGTGGATATGAGTGGTACCCAGTGGGGTCTTCTGCTGTTGTAGCCCATCCGCCTCAAGGTTGGGCATGTTGTGGCTTCACAAATGCTTTGCTGCATACCTAGGTTGTAACGAGTGGTTATTTCAGTCAAAGTTGCTCTTCTATCAGCTTGAAGCAGTCAGCCCATTCTCCTTTGACCTCTAGCATCAACAAGGCATTTTCGCCCACAGGACTGCCATATACTGGATGTTTTTCCCTTTTCACACCTTTCTTTGTAAACCCTAGAAATGGTTGTGCGTGAACCTCCCAGTAACTGAACAGATTGTGAAATACTCAGACCGGCCCGTCTGGCACCAACAACCATGCCATGCTAAAAATTACTTATATCACCTTTCTTTCCCATTCTGACATTCAGTTTGGAGTTCAGGAGATTGTCTTGACCAGGACCACACCCCTAAATGCATTGAAGCAACTGCCATGTGATTGGTTGAGTAGATAATTGCATTAATGAGAAATTTACCGGCTGTTCCTAATAATCCTTTAGGTGAGTGTATGTAATTCCAATAGTTGCTCAGTTTGGCACACAAAAAAAACATATGATAGAGGTCACATGGGAAGGAATGACATCTGTCACACACGTCGTTCACTGTGGGGTACATTCTACATAGTCTGGACTTAGAGTAATGTACTCTATTGACAACCTTGAACTGAATAAGTCCAAGTCGGGTGCAAGATGACGTGGAGCTAACTCTCTCAATCGCTCGGTCCCAAAACTCCTTTGAAAGTTTAAGACCCATTTCTCGCTCCCAGGCAAATTTTGATCTGTTGGTAGAGTTTTTGTCAAAAAACATCAATGAATAGAACCCAGAAATCAGAGAGCTCTGTTGAGGTGAGAAAGTCAGTAGCTCGTCCCATGGCTGGGTAGAGGGTAGAGAAGGTAAACATGCAAATTCAGATTAAATGAAATGTCTCATCTGCAGATACTGAAAAAAGTGTGATGGAGGCAAGGCATATTTAGCAGCCAAGTTGGGAAAGCTAGTGAAAACTCAATTTTCCAAAAAGGTCATGGAATGTTTTAATGCCCTTTCTTTTCCATAGAGAGACCATAACTAATCTAAATATATTAGCTTTGACCATAGACTGTATATGGCTTTGACAAATCGTTAGTTATAAGACCAAAACCATTACAGTAGATATGTTAATGATAACTAAGTGTAGAATTCTAAAACTCTTGAAAACTCAATGTAAAGTGCTTTGAGATTTTACTTTTTAAGGCGCTATATAAAATAAAGCTTATTATTATTAAAACAAAACAAAATCATAGTCTATACGTCTATATTTAAAGTTACTGCCTAGTGTTTAGTGTCTTCTAATTTCAATTAAACCCTACAGTAATGTTTTATTTAAGTATCTTAAAAATCAGCCTTTATTTAGACTGATGTACGCGTATACTGTACAGCGACATATTTGTATTTATTTTTATGTCAGGGCATGTATTGTACTTGACCTCAATTTTTTTAATCAAAGTTTTGAGAGTAGAAAAGCAACAGCATTTGTATTTAAAAAAACAAGATTACCGTGAATCATTGTGCATGTCTACTTGTGAAATTACTAAAATCCATCACTATAGCCTCTTTGTTTAACATAATAATCTAAATATATTATAAGATTATTATGCAAAACAGCTTTGATATAACTTTACTTTAGTGCGTGGGAGTCAGCATTTAGAAAAATGTCATTGTATGTGTGAAAATATCTGATAGGATCTGCTACACCACCTCCACTTGTCACCAAAAGTTCCACACCATAGATAGATACAGTAGGTTAAAACAGCATCCTGGTACTGACTGAAGGTAATGCCCTTTACACAACTGTAATTGGGGATTTCCTTATGTGATGGATGTATTTTGACCAATATAGTATTCTAGTATTTAATATTGGTTCAAATATTTTCTATCGTAAACACAGGCATAAAAAAACACATAAATCAAAAATATTAATATGTATATAAACACTGCTCAAAAAAATAAAGGGAACACTTAACAACACAATGTAACTCCAAGTCAGTCACACTTCTGTGAAATCACACTGTCCACCCAGGAAGCAACACTGATTGACAATCAATTTCACATGCTGTTGTGCAAATGGAACAGACAAAATGTGGAAATATAGGCAACTAGCAGGATACCCCCAATAAAGGAGTGGTTCTGCAGGTGGTGACCACAGACCACTTCTCAGTTCCTATGCTTCCTGGCTGATGTTTTGGCCACCTGTGCAGGACGTTTGGCATTTGCCAGAGAACACCAAGATTGGCAAATTTGCCACTGGCGCCCTGTGCTCTTCACAGATGAAAGCAGGTTCACATTGAGCACATGTGACAGACGTGACAGAGTCTGGAGACGCCGTGGAGAATGTTCTGCTGCCTGCAACATCCTCTAGCATGAACGGTTTCGCGGTGGGTCAGTAATGGTGTGGGGTGGCATTTCTTTGTGGGGCCGCACAGCCCTCCATGTGCTCGCCAGAGGTAGCCTGACTGCCAGTAGGTACCGAGATGAGATCCTCAGACCCCTTGTAAGACCATATGCTGGTGGAGTTGGCCCTGGGTTCCTACTAATACAAGACAATGCTAGACCTCAGGTGGCTGGAGTGTGTCAGCAGTTCCTGCAAGAGGAAGGCATTGATGCTATGGACTGGCCCGCCCATTCCCCAGACCTGAATCCGATTGAGCACATCTTGGACATGATGTCTCGCTCCATCCACCAACGCCACATTGCACCACAGACTGTCCAGGAGTTGGCGGATGCTTTAGTCCAGGTCTGGGAGGACATACCTCAGGAGACCATCCACCACCTCGTCAGGAGCATGCCCAGGCGTTGTAGGGAGGTCATACGGGCACGTGGAGGCCAAACACACTACTGAGCCTAATTTTGACTTGTTTTAAGGATATTAGATCAAAGTTGAATCAGCCTGTAGTGTGGTTTTCCACTTTGATTTTGAGTGTGACTCCATATCCAGACCTCCATGGGTTAATAAATTTGATTTCCATTGATATTTTCTGTGTGATTTTTTTGTCAGCACATTCAACTATGTAAATACTAAAATATTTCATACGATTAGTTAATTCATTCAGATCTAGGATGTGTTGTCTTAGTGTTCCATAAATGTTTTTTGAGCAGTGTATATACACATACACACACACACCGATCAGGCATAACGATATGACCAACTGTGTAATATTAGGCAGGTGGTCATAATGTTATGGCTCATTGATTCACTTGTGGAATATATTTAAGTTACAGTTAAATAATGAATATGGGCTTAAATTGCAGTATTTCAGGTTTAATTCAAGTGTATTCACATTCAAATTAGAAAGAGGGTTTTGTAATTACAGCTCTTTAATATGTAGCCCCCTCCTTTTGAAGAGACCAACATTAATTGGACAATTGACTCAAAAGCTATATCCTGGACATGTGTGGGCTATTCCTTCATTATTTCCTCATCAATTTAGCAGGTTAAAGGTCTGGAGCTCTTTGGATGTGTAACGTTTCCCAGATCCTCTTCCCTGAGAACTACATCTTCCCATTCCTAGATTGCTCAGAACTTCAATTCCCATAACCCGGACTCAATCACCCTAATTCTGTACACCTGCTCTCACCCAGTCTATACATAAAGCACACACACACCATTGCCTCTTCGTGAGGTATTGTGAGTATTGATTTTCTCCATTCTGAGCATTCCATTACTATATTGTTATTCCGGTTTGACCTTTGCGTTGTTGTTGATTTTTCTGCCTTGGATTTACCTCTGTACCCTTCGCCTACATTTTATATTGTTATTCTGGCCTGACCCCTGCATTGTTTGGTTAAGTCTTCTGCCTTGGATTATCCTTTGTGCCTTTGCCTACGGTCTTGGCCTTGTTTGAATGACAGTCCTCAATCTCTTAACAATTTCACTAACATTTATTCTTTATGTTGATAGACACCATTGGAACCCAAATGAAAATGCATAGCTTAAAATCAAGAAGTGGTTGAATAAAGGTCTAGGATATAGGTTTAATAAAGGTCTAGAATATTGAGCAGTGGACACAAATCACTTAAAGACTTCAAGGAGCCCAAGTGAGCACTTCACTTTCATCTATAAAATAAAATATTTCTAGGTTCCCTCAGGAGAGAGTGAGTTGCTGTTAAAGTGGGATTCTTTACATATGCACTTTGCGACCTTTGCAATTAATAAAAGAATGGTTTAAACCTCACATTTTGGCTTCTACATAGAATCACTATCATTACTCTAAGTTTAAATTGGGTGGTTTAGAGAACATAGGGGACAAATCAAATCATGACATAGAGCACAAATACACCACATGGTACAAAATGTCTGGGAACCTGTTTTAGCACAATCGTGACACATTTACAACAGTGACCAAAATTGCAGACTGCATCCTTAAGGGTATGGATATACATGAAAGATATTATTATCATTCAAGGAATAGCCATTTATTTTACCCTCCCAATTGGCTGTGTCCAAATTTCCCCTGACCCCGCCTTTTCAGCAACTCTTCAGCTGGTGTGGTTCATTTGAGGGCGCGCACATGCTCCTTTACCATTCTGTTTGATTCTCAACACACTGTTCTTCAACACAGAAGCAGTTAGTCAGTACATGCGCAGTCCTGATGGGCCCCCATGTTCCTCAACCCCATATATTCCAGACTATTCAAGGGCCCTCTCTCCCCTTGGGCCCTGGTAATCAGTATTGGTTTTACCCCCAGTCCGACGCCCCTGCATGCGCACAAGAATCTAACATTCACCAACTGTACTTTGGCAATAATAACACACAGGCACCCGATCTGGACACAAGGATTCGCTGAAGAGCAACGTGGCAAGGTATGCTAATTTGACGTTCTCTACTCCAGTACACCGGTGAATTTAAGTTGCCCCATGCTGGGATTACAGAAATGCTGTGACCAGGATCCAACCCTGGCCACAGTAACATAGCTCTCTAGTGAAATAGCGACTTAGCCCACTAAGCTATGTGGACCCTCTATATATAGCCCATTAATATAGCCTATTATTTTTACCTAATACCACATTGTTAAAAACCATTGAAATATCATTTTTATCATTTCCCAGGGTACCTGGGGAAAAAAATCCTGGAGACCAAAGAACACAGTTAACATTTTTCAATTACATTTGTGAGACTTATGCAAACCCTTTTAGCACAACACAGTAAAATTTATTTTTGGAAGAAACATTTGTAAAAAAAGAAGTTGCAACGATATCTTTCAATTTTTTTCTCAGTGGGAACTCAGTAATATAGGAAAGTACAAGAATAGTCAGATTTCTCAGTATGAAAGAGTAAACAGCCTATGTGCTCCCCTGACCGGGTTATTTCCCGTTGTTATCTCTTATCTGAGCTGGTGTGGTTCTCAAAGTTACCACTGTGATAGAGTGGGGGAGATGAAAAATGGGTCAAATCTATGAGCGTTTTCAGCTCTACAGTCTTTAACGTACCTGTTGCTAAAGACTCCTCTCAATGCCTTTAGCTCTTGCATCCAAACTTCCAGGGCCATTGGACCTGCCTCGTGTTCCATATTATAAAAATGCAGAAACATACAGTATACCAGGACTACCAGCACCAGGCCAGATTGCAGGGGTATGGGTATTTAGGGCTGTACCTAAAGGTAGGGATAGCGGGGTAAAGGTAATAAACAGTAGCGTCATGGCAGTGTGCTGTGTGCGCAGGGCTGATCTACGTGTGTACATGTTACATATAAATATGTGTGTGGCCCATACACGGACATAAAACATTTCTCCAGGTATTCCTCATTGTGAATAATGTAAACTCGCTGTTCATCCCCAAGTCCAGTTAGCGCCACTCCATCCTTCAACAAAATATTTGTAAAGCACTGTAGGCACTAAATGCATGAAATCAATAATGTGAGCAACAGCATATGAGCGTTTAATATTGGAGGGAACACATATTTGGCTAAATGTTTACCACATTACCTGCCTCTAACACTGGGGGGGGGGGGTTCCAGTAGCTAATGAAGGTATTGCCTGACCTTTCTATTATACAGAATGATGCCCATGTTTATACGCAAGATGGATAATATTACATCCTCTCGAGATCTATTTCTAACTGT
The DNA here is from genome assembly GCA_016801145.1 of Umbra pygmaea. NCBI lineage: Eukaryota > Metazoa > Chordata > Actinopteri > Esociformes > Umbridae > Umbra > Umbra pygmaea. The sequence goes on along the minus strand of JACXGM010034164.1, from coordinate 5,516 downwards.
AAAATCTACTTTTGTGATAATTCCTTATTTCCACTAAGAGGTTACTGGAGACAATTTGCAGGCACCGTGGTAACACTGCAGTGAATCTTATCTTGTCACAATCTACAAAAGGAAATGACAGTGGGTGGAAAACAATGGGGCTGTGAGTACATTAGACTGTATAGGCAGCTACTTTCAGGAATTCCGTCATGTACATTGAGAGTATATATAAGAGTAGATGTAAATGATGTGGACACAGACTGAGGAACCAAGAAAACAACACAGCAACAGCCAGACCTTGGGCACTTCTCAAACCGTGATGAAGACTATTTTTTTGACCCTGGGGTTATTGCTCCTGACAGCACTCCACTCCTATGCTATCCGTAAGTGGAAGGTTTCATATGCATTGAAAATTACTAGAAATATACAAATCTAGTCATAAATTGTTATTTACTATCTGCATTAGTGTGTCAGTTGAAAAGAGCACATTTTAGATTTTCAAGTCTTTGTTAATGAAAGTAACATATCATGTATTGGACAACTTTTTAAATAAGAATCCCTTATCACACTTGTTTATAGTGTACATTACAAAGATAACCAACAGGTGATTATGATCAATGACATAGTGAGTGATATCAAAATTGATTAACTGAAACAAAAACAATTGTAACATTTATTAAACTGGGAGAAGCTCAACCAAAATGAAATGTGACAGTTGCACATGTAACAGATTTGTTTTTTTTTTCACTGTTTGCTACTCTTTATACTATTTGTTTTATATAAAAAATTATGGAAGGAAATCAATTTTTGAATGCAACTTTGATTTACAGATTATTTTGACATGTGCTTAAGCATAAACATTACACAGTACTGTATGTAACCACAGTGGGTGCTTAAATTCCCTTTTGCACATAGGTATATCCATTTTTGATTTTCATAATTTTTGGTTTAACTTTAAAATGTTTTCATGCATGAGGTTGGTTGCTTGTACTAGAATTGGGAATGCTAATTAAAAATTATTGCTCGTTTTAGAAATACAACATATTAATTAGGAAATTCATATTGACTTTTAGACCCCATAGTATGTAAGTATCCAGTCAAATATGAAATTATTAAATTAGGTCGTTAATGGCTTACTTGCATTAATTTCTGAAAAATGTAACATTTTGTTTAAATTGAGCAACTGCTGGATTAAATGAGACCTTTTGCACACAGGAGATAGTATGTCAATAAAAACAATTTATACATTTAGCAGTAATGGGCTTCTATTTCCATTTCTACCCAAAACAAAAGAGCTACTAATACAGAAATAAAATTAATTGAGCCATTCTATCCCTCCACAGCTTTGGCACTGGAGCCTGGACCTGCCACATGCTGTTTCAACTTTTCCAAAATAAAAGTCCCTCCAAAAAAGATTCAATCCATCAAGAAGACTCACAACAGCTGTACCATATCGTCATTTGTGTAAGCATTTCTTTCTTCTGATCCAGAAGTGAAATACACTAATTAATCCGTCAATAAAACTACATTATCCAGTAGATTACCTAAATTAAAATATTGCCAATGTACATGACTATTAACTACTTTAGATGCAAAAAAAACGATAATGAAAGAAATTGGGATGTAGGGAAAATATTATTTTCTTTAATGCATAAACCTGTCATACTGAAATTGTTGTAATTGTGTTTAACAGGCTAAATTATCTGTTAACATCTGACTTGATGTGTTCTTGATTTTTGTCCACAATAGTAGATTGGGTGTAGTAAACTAATTTAGTAAAGTATTTGTTTAAGGGTAGCTTTAGTTTTAGGCAATTGCTGGCTTGGTAAACTATATTTCCTTAGTGATTGCTCTATTATAACATGTTTTCAGATATATACACAAAGATAAAAATGGCATAAGATCAATATTTAGCATTTCAGGCAGTAGCATTTTGCTCTGGCATAAAATGTTCAACAACAATTATAACCATTGCTTATAAATGTACCAAATATAGTTTTTATTCAGTTTTGTTTTATGGTTGGGTAGTGAGGTAATTTTATTTCTACACTGAACAAAAATATAAACACAACAATCTCAAAGATTCTAATTAGATACAGTTAACCAAATCTTTTTCAAGGTGCCACATTCAATGGCTTAAGCGTATTTTTTTGTTGCACTAACAAATCAAACTGTGACCGTCAAAGACTTATAACCGTTGTCTTTTCTGTCATTGTGTCTCTTCAACAGGTTGAAAACTATCAAGGGAAAAGAGATTTGCTACAGATTTAGTGACCCGTGGATACAGAAACAATGTCACCAAACTGAGTCCTGTGACCAGACGTATTAATGTTGAGGGTAGCAGCCATGCTTAAAAGCAGACTCACGCAGACTCAAACTAATGCAACTCACTGTATGATGCGAAACCATTATGAATATGCTATACAGTATGTTCCTGTACTGTTCCTGTACTACCACATGAATTCAGAATGTTTACCTTTGAAAACATTGAGTACTATATTTTTTAATATTTTTTATTCAGAGACTATCATCGTAATGAATGTACAAATACGTCATATTACAGTGTAATATGGTTATATAATTTTACAAGAACTGAGATTAGTGTGTTAAGATGAATGTAAACGTTTGTGTGTTTATATAAAAACTGAAAATGTTTGATTTGAGCATAACCGTCTCATCTTTAATATTAATAATGTACAGTTAGAGAACATATGATAATAATATGACAAACAGAATAAAGCTCAAAACAGTGTACATATAAAAAAACAATAAAAAACAAACCAATCCTAATGTTATGACTATATTTAACAGAGTTTTCTTGGATAGCGGAGTGGTTAAAGACTGATTTTGGAAAAGATTGTCTTTGACTTTAGCTTCACTAGACCTACAAGACTTTAGACTATGGCCACTTATCTGACTATTCAAATTCAGAGACCTGCAACAAGAGACCAGTTCCGAGAAAATGTACACTTGGCATGGTCATACTGTGTGTGTGGTTTAAGGAGGCAGATTAGGTTGGGTGAGAACTGTTTCACTAAGCGGTTTGGCATCGGTGTTCAGATCAATGTGAAGCCTATAAGAATGCAGAGACATTTCCATTATCCAAATGAGAAAAAGTACTAGCTAGACATTAGCTTTGATTTGTTGTGTAGGTTCAGTTTCCCTTTTGCAAGTCTCTGAGTGCGTCCTTTAAGACATTAGATGTTTGATAAGTCAAGACTAAAATACCAGATCCTTTTTTGAACTAATAAACACACCCAAGGGTTTAATGGACCTTAGCTTTTCAAATGTACATATTTCATAACATTTGATGTTCCACTGAGTGATAAAGGTTTAGAGGTGTCACATAGTGTGTCTTAGTGTCAGTCTCGACATGCCACTGGGACAAACCCATGCATATAGAGTGATCTGCTCAGTCTCCAGAACAACAAGCTGAATGGACATACAAGGACCAGGGCTTTACATATCAGGATTCCACAAAATCATCACCTCACAATATAAAACATATTTGTAACAATGGTTATCATTGTTTTAGACACCCATGTTCAACATCTTTGTATTGGGACAGGATTATCTGCTTTAGTTTCCAGATATTGTTACTATGACACTAACAATGTGACCGTCACAGGTACAGGTGTCTTCTGGGGCTATTAGTAAACATTGGAATTAGTTTCCGTATTGCATTATCAGGCAATATATCTAAGACTCAAAACACATGGGTTTATCATGTATACACACATCCACACTCACATTTGAAATGATAGTCCCATTTCCTGAATCTGACTACTTTATTGTGGCTTAGATATTCACTGGCATCTTTCCACACAATTACTTATCTGTTTCTTGTACCCTTCCACCTGACAACCACCTGATAATCACATACAATGTTGGGCCCCTGTACACATTCCCAAGGGAGATTTTAACATGCACATGTCCCGAAGTGTTCAAGGGAATGTTGGCGTGTGACGCCTTTGGTTACACACGTCACAATGGAGATTGCTTGGTAACCATCAGAGACTTGAGCTGCCAATGCTGGAAGAAACAGGTAAGGTTTGTGTCAGCATATCTAGAGAGCAGAGTGTAGTACACTAGAGTAAAGGATGGCTACGCATGGTGCCTGGCATGTGGAAAACCCTGAAAATCAGAGGGACATAATTTCCTCCTCGTCAAGAAAAGGCATTGACGTTCACATACACGTGCATTCCCACATAAAAAGTTACGGTTTTGGCAGAGACCCCCAAGACAGCTATGTGGCTGTTTAGTGTTATATGAGTATGACATTAGAATGTACTGTATGACAGAAGCATGTGTGAGGTCCATGTATAACATGTACTGCACTTGAGAGGATCGTACATTTGCAGTGTATGTAAGGAATGTCTAAATGCTGCAACGTGTGGGTATTGTGTGTGACTTGAGGGTCATAGATCGTGTGAGGAGCATCAAAATGGATGTAAAAAGGTTTGTCAGGACCGGGATCGACACTTAAAATATTTTTCCTTTCTTTTTGTTCTTTTCCATCGTCCTGTAAAAAGAGACGAGAAAGTGTGATTATTTCAGAGTTGCTCTACATTGAGAGAAATAATGTCTTAGCTGTATTTTCGACTGTTCGAAAGAGAAAGGATGCTTTTGTGAGTCTCACTTTGAGGCGTCCAGTTTCTGCTGCTCCAGGATACGCTGCTGCGCCTCCCAGTTGTTCTTCTCCTCCTCGTAGTGGCGCCTCTTCTCCTCCAGCTCCTTGTACTGAGCCTCCAGGTTCTTCTTCATCTGCTCGTGGCGCCGCTCCAGCTGAGGGAAAGGATGCGTGATTAAAACAAACACACACCCCTGATTTGTAGAAGTAGATTCTTCAGATACTATAGATCATTAGGATACATCATTGTGATTGATTACTACAGTGTATGCTACTCATTACTGTGACCCTTTTAGTAGCATTCAATTAATTAACTTCCTCATACTGTACCGGTATTTCTGTGTTATATCAATTAATTAACTTAGTCATATAACTGTTAAGTAAAAATTAATATATATAAATAGTATCAGCTATGATTCTCAAGAAACGGTCTTCATTATGTATAGGTGAATGGTCTCCATAGATAGTGTGGGCCAAAACATTATCACAACCCCACACACCTCGGCCTCAGAGTCCTTCAGTTTCTGTTTCTTCTCCTTGACCTTCATCTCGAACACTTGCTCCATCTCGGTCTCCATCTTCTTCATCTTCATGACGTGTTCCCTCCGCTCCTCCTCCATCTGGGCCAAAGGGCTCCTGGAGGTCAAAGGTCAGGGACCACAAAATCCTCATCACTAAGTGATCCTGGCAATTTCGTATGACAATAACTTACTTAACCCATTTACTCCTAAAACGCCTGCTAAAAACGCCTATAAAAACCTATGGTATTCTAGGATGAACATCCTTATCTCCTGAGGGTTTTCTGAAAAAATACTAAGAATTGTCCACGTCTACCAAAACCTTAATATCTAAGCCTCTGTAGCACATAGAAACATGAAATAAAATTCATTTTAAAGGTAGGAATCAC